>NIPM01000020.1:406657-494888 GCA_002738285.1 Holacanthella duospinosa | reverse complement strand
CCCCGCCACAAGATGTAGACGGGACAAGGACTGGAGAGGTAGTTCTATGCCCTCCTGGAAATCACAAATTTTCATGAGTGTAACGAAGCAAGATTTTATGAAGCATGGGAACGGGAACCAGACTTCAGACGCCTCGAGAGGGCGTCTGTCGTCAAGATAGTGGAAGATAGGGACGCAAGGGAAAGTGGAGAATGGTCACTTTTCCGTTCAACATATGCCCGGGGGGTGGGGGAAGCGGTGACCTCGATTAAGGATTATCCAGACAATAGACCAGGAACAGGCACTAGAATGGTAATGGAATTTGAGAACAATTAGAACTGTTAATAGCTAGGAAATTGTTTCGCAAGGTATCGGGAACTGAACAACTTTCCCTAGCCAGACTTTCGTATCTTCGTGATTAGACGTCTGCACCCATGCCATAATGCAAAAATACCGATAAGGTTTTCCCAGCAGAGTAAGATAAATGTAAATAGCTCAGCCCCTTTCATGTAAACTAGGTAAAGTATGCGTAAAAGTAGAACTACGCTACCAGACACTTAAAAACGTTGTTTACGTAAAACGAGACCGTTTAGAGAAAGCAGAAATACCAAAAAGCATGTCTGTGGGATTACCAGATCCCTATCATTTTGATTGAGCGATAACCAATAAGTCAAATACACTTACAAAAAATAAAACAGATGCAGCCTACATCGCAACGTGCAAAAATGCATGATTCGGCGACAGAAGCTTCGTGGCAACTCTATTAATTGAAGAATCGGCTCATTCATAATATATCTTATATGTATCTAGCGAGGGGACCGGAAGGGAATGGAGCAAGCGAAACGAAGTGTTATTCTCAACTCGCAAGTAGTTTTTAGTACTCTGAATTCCTGCAGTTCGGGACAACTCCGACGTCAATTCACGAGTACCGTGAGAGGAGTTGACCTTGGGAAGCGTCAAGGCTCAGATCAACCCCTCTTTACTTGCTGCATTGTAGACGAATCAACTCAAACAACTGAACCCGAATCTCTAGCGCCATTGATGTTAGGATGTGAAAAACTAATTTTAGTTGGTGATCCGAAACAACTTCCTGCAACAGTTCTATCAGTTGAAGCCGAAAGACTCAACTATCGTCAGTCACTCTTTGCTCGAGTTTTCAATCACTATGAAGATCCTGAGAAAAGTGTCTTGAATCCTGTGATGATGCTTACAATCCAATACCGAATGCACAAAGAAATTCTCCAATGGCCCAATGAGTGGTTCTATGGGAAGAAACTCCGAACTCATCAGTCTGTGGAGGCAAGGTCTCCATTGAGGATCCGTCCTTATCTCTTTCTCAACATTGCCAGTAAAGAAAACAACGCACAGAATGGGTAAATTATATGTTTTCCTCGTATGTACAGTAAAGTTCGGTTATAGTGAACCTGTAGGGACCGGCAAAATAGGTTCAGCATAGCCGGAGTTCATTATATCCGTATAGTGAACGGACACTTCAATTTAATAATTGTTCATTATATCCAAATATTTCACTATAAATTTAGCTAAGCTAATTTAGAGAAGCACTGGGTAATGGGGATTTGCTTGAGACCATTTGATGAGCGCAGAATCCAACTTTGGATAGTTACATTGGCGTTGTTGGCGTTTTATATTCTAAGAATTTGATATTTGAATTTTAGCTAATTGCTTAAATGTAACCTAATTATATTTCAACACTTATTATTAACTTACACCACAAAATCTTTGGAAGTCTTCTTTAATTGTAGATTTTGATTTCAAAATAAGACAAATTGTAGACTTTCCAATCTTATACTTCTCACATAACGTTTGGCGAGGTGTGTTGGAAGACAGTGCAGCAATGATATCGAATTTATCGTTTAAGGACAACGCAGTGCGCTTTTGGCCTGATTTTGACATTGTGAATTAGTAATTTACTTAATAAACTAAAACTCACTCAGTCCGGTGCGTAGATGGGCAGACATAAAAGTATAAGGAACAGTAGTAGCAAATGGTCTCATTACGGAATTCAGACATATTTCACTACGGACAAAATGACTCTCGGGACCGGTAGGTTTGGTTCACTAAGGCCGGAAGTTCAGTATAGCCAATTTCATTATAGCCGGACTACTTAACACATAATCTCTCATTTACTTGGCAGAGACCGGATAGTGTTATTTGCTATAGCCGAACTTTACTGTATTATTAACCGCGAACAGCGAAGCTGGAGAGGTTTATAACATCGTCATGTCCGTCTGTCCGGACGCAATGTCCATAATTACCTGCAACAGTGCTAGTTACATAGTTTGGGAGTTTAGAACTAACTGAAATACTTCTTAACAAAACGAGCCTAAGATTGTTACAAAAATCTATTGATTCTGGAATTCGAAACAGGTGTTGATTCGGTGCAAATTTCTTCTGAATGAGGTGTTCGCTACTGTTTTTTAGATACTATCTAATCGTTGCTCCATGTGTCCGAAATTGGTGCTACGAGGCGCATCTATTTTGCACGATTTCATTCCTAGATGCAAACAAGAGATCAATTATATCTAAATAGCATCTATCGATCAATGCATCAATCTATCTATTAGTCCGTCAATAGATCGATCTGTCTATCGATATATCTATCAATTTATCAATTGAAGAGCTCAGTGCAAGAAATGCACTTGTTGATTTTGAGTTTTCAGAATTCCTGGTTTCCATGGAAGATCAGTTCAACCTGATTATAAGATATTATGCAGTTTGTATCGCTACAATACTCGAATAATAATTCATTGAGTAACATTTGGGGATCCAATTATACGAAATCGCGCTAAAATCATTTCGAATTTATCTTCAAATAATGATTTGATTTGGAAACCCGATGAATGTTTTTTTTTGCTTTTTGAAAAGTAATATCGACGTATCAGCGTAGATTTAAAGTATGTGATTTGCAAATTTTTTTCGATGATTAGTGTAGAAAGTTTTTTCAACTTCGTTGCGAAGTATTTGCCAAAACTTTATTATCTAAGAGGTTATTTTCAGGTTTTATATTTGGGTAAAAAATTAGAAAATTTAAAGTTTTTAATGTATAGAGCACTCAATAAATACTCCGCCAAAAAAGATGCTTCTTCACTATTGCTACTACTTTTTGCCACTATTGCTAATACTCTTTGGTATTAATGCTACTTTTTGCTTCTTTCGTCGGGGTATTTTTGAGCGCACTGTATATTGATGCAGATTCAGTTAAATGCCATATTCTAAATCTTATTTTATAATTAGCAAGAGTTAATTTTGCAGAGAAGTTTACTTAAAGCAGAGTTNATTAGCAAGAGTTAATTTTGCAGAGAAGTTAACTTAAAGCAGAGTTAAAAAAAAAATTGCGTCCCAAAGTCTAAGATTGTTTTATACTTTCGAATATAAAAAATAAAGTCAAAATTACACCAAAATTATTATTTTCAGAAATCCCTAAGAATGAATGTAGGTAGAAAAGTTAGATAGAATTAANAAAGCCAACCGCTCGATGCGGGAATAATCAACTGTGTTAAGCAACATTATTTAAAACTAGTCGTTAGGATGCTCAATGAGGGCAAAGACTTATGTGATATAAGTCTTGCTAATGGCATTAACATGTTATGCGAATCTTGGGCACAGGTCAAGGAAAGTACCATTTCCAATTGTTTTAAAACTTGTGAAAAAGTTGATTAAAATAAATCGTACGTCTTCGTGAAACTTTACGGTATCACAAAACATAAGGGATACGGATACTATCATTGGGCCATAAGTACATTAAGAGAGGGTCTACTGTATTGTCTATTTTCAAAAAAAAAAACTCCCGCAAAAGTCTCACTTAACACAATTTTTTTAAACTTTTCACAATTACCACACTTTCACAATTACCACACTTGACCCTATATATTATTCTCATTTTAATTTTAAATTTCAGCTCAAAGCGACACTTAACTGCTAACTTATATTTTTGTTGGTTGAAATTTTCATTTTTGTACTTAAGTACTTATATATAAANGACCCTATATATTATTCTCATTTTAATTTTAAATTTCAGCTCAACGCGACACTTAACTGCTAACTTATATTTTTGTTGGTTGAAATTTTCATTTTTGTACTTAAGTACTTATATATAAACTCAAGGTTCCTTGACAACAGCAACAACGGCCGTTAGAGTCGAGAAACTTTGTATAAACGTATAAAAAAAACATAGAAAAAACAACAAAATTCTAGTTGAAACCAGTTAGATATTTTCAAGAACTAGTTAGAGACATTTATATTATTCAACTTTCTGGTGCAACGGTAAACCTACTTATAGCCATGTTTTACTGATCTCCCCTGGAAACCAGATATTGTGTAAAATCAAAATCAACAAGTGCATTTTTTGCACTGAGCTCAATAATTGAGCTCAGTGCTCTTAATTAAATTGATCTATTGATATATCTATCCATCTAATCAACTATCTCTTTTTGTGTTCGCGGTTGATATGGGTTGCTATCCAATTCTAATTATAGACCTAAGCTAACTCAACAAAAGGCTAATTTCGAAACGGATTTTTTTTTATAATAGACAGATTAGTAATGATGAGGAAGTCAAATTCATCAAAATGATCCTGACAACACTCAAGNTCAGCTAACTCAACAAAAGGCTAATTTCGAAACGGATTTTTTTTTTATAATAGACAGATTAGTAATGATGAGGAAGTCAAATTCATCAAAATGATCCTGACAACACTCAAGCGTCAGTGTTCATTAGACGTAGGACATAAAGACTTGACCATTGGCATCATAACGCCATATAATGAACAAAAAAAGAAAATGATACAAGCAGTCAACGAGCTTGGAAAGTATGTTGAGTGTAAAACTTTATTTACAGTAATTTTTATTTTTCGTACAAATTTTTAATTGTATTAATCTCTAAAAACTTTTATTTACAGAGAAAATGTGTCATTTGGAAAGAGTATTGAAGTAGATACGGTGGATAGTTTTCAAGGTCGTGAAAAGGACATTATTATACTCTCCTGCGTTCGAACAAATGACTTAGGTTTTCTAAAAACTCCAGAACGTCTCAACGTAGCACTTACAAGAGCTAAACAGTCTTTGATAGTCATTGGAAACGCCATGTGCCTCAATGTGGTAAGCTTTTTTTCAACTTATTTGATGATTGGTGGATGAGGATGTAATGAATTTCTGTATTTTCTGAGCAGAATGTGATGTGGAAGAATCTCATGGACGATGCCTCAGAACGTGGGAACTATTTTAGCATAGCTTCAGATTATCGTAACAGAGGTGAAGGAAACCTACAACAATTTATTGAAAAAGCTGTTCTACGCCCAACTTCCTAGTAAGTCGTGACTCACGACTTACCAAATCAAACGAAAGACTGTTTTCGTACAAATTCTTTGGAATATTTCAATTTTTCATTTATTAATTTATGTTTTATGACTGGTATATTTTAGATTTGTTATTGTTTGGACTGATGTCATGCACACAAATAGCGCATTTTTTTTTTCTAATTTCACACTGTTCTGAAAAATGAAATAGTAAAATTCAACTTCTTTATCTGATTCAATAATAATAATTATTAATAGATTAGCCTCATCTTCGATGTTATTAATTAATCAGAAAGGGAGCAGGATAGGCTACTAATAATATTTATCACAGCCTAAATAAAAAAAGATATTGCGTTAACGATGAGTGAATTTTGGGTTTAGAATAATAGTTTAATTTTGGGAACGTAGGAAAATGATTAAGTTTTTGTGATAGCTTTCCAAAATGGCGACATAGTCAAGGTCAATCTAGAACAGAGTAAAGGTTGGAAAATATAATTTTGTTAAAATTTTTATCGATTGGCTAAATATTATTGAAATTTGTATTACCCCAGATTCAGACGGAGTTACTTGACAGACAAATATTGGACTGGGTTGGAACTGGATATCAAAATCATCTTCATCGTCAGTAGTACTGTCCTCTTCTATTTCTTCTTCGTTGTCACCTAACTCATCTTCACTGGGATTGGCTGTTTCCAATTCTTCATTATTTGGCACGCCTTCTTCGGACTCAGTGAAGACAATACCACAATCGTCGTCGATTTCAATGTTAAAGATAGAAGGATCAAAATCAAGGGAGTCAAGATCCTCAGGAGTAGGAAAAGGGTCATCTTCTGAATCCTCATTCTTTTTAGATTGGAACGGATAAATTCCTATGACAAATTTTTCTAACCGTGGAAGCCCACCAGGTCTTGACATATAGACAAGTGCAGCTACTTCGAGTGGCGTCCGTGTCCATATTTCCAATTCTTTTAGGTCTGAAGAATACAAAAATGTTCACATTTATCGATCTAAGGAAATAATTATATAATAGTTAATTTTGAATTTTGTTGTAGTGTGAAGAGTCTTAAATTACTTTTCAAGTTGGCCAGTGAGGATATCTGATAAATCCCATTTCTTGGAATTACTTCTGGGATCTCCTAACAAAGTTGAAGAAGTTAAATCAGTATTTAAATAAATCGTTGTAAACGGGATAGTAATGTGTTGCAATGCATAAAACGGAAGAAGGAAGGTGAACGGTTGGCCGATAGGGAGGGGCGGTTGGGTGGTAGCATGGAAGATTGGGCGGTAAGAACCGCTTGGGTGATTGCGTTGGGGCGGTAGGGAGTGCATTGAGACGATAGGGGAGNGCTAGCGATTGCGTAGGGGCGGTAGGGAGTGCATTGAGACGATAGGGGGAAGGGATTGTGTTAATCTCCGGGATTGGTTAATGAGAGGTAATGTCTGGGGTAGAGTAATGCTAAGGGTAGGGTAATGTTGGGGGTAAGATAATATCGGATGCATGGTAATGTTAAGTTGTTAGGTTATGTAGGTTGTTAGTGCGCGGGGGCTGGAGTTTGAGGCATGGGCTATCCATAGTATCCATGGTTATAAGCAGGGACGCCGTTTTGCATAAAACGCATAATCGTAACCGTGTGTTCTCAAACACTAGCACAAGATTTTCTCAAGGATTCATCGCTAAAGTTTTCCAAATAATGCAATAAAAATCGCATAAAACGCATAACTTTTGGAAATCGCATATTTTTTTTCCGTGTGCCTAAAATTTAACAAACTTGAATATTTGCAAAAGTTGTAGGGAATTCTTTAAGTTTCAAAAAATAGAGAAAAATTGGACTGTCTTTACTATTCTGTCAACAGTCTCAATCTCAACTAATAAATTCATCCATAAAATAGCTATGGCGCTAAACTTTAAAAAGTTTACTTTTCTCAGAACACATTGTGTGCACCATAGTCAAAATACCCGATTCCTAACCCCAGTACCACCACGAAAATAAACGAAACGGACAGCACACAGTTCAATTCGCATATAATTCTTGATTCTTATTAAAGTTGCGTGTTGTATTTAGGCAGCGGTGGTTGACCGCTACCAGCCAGTTTTACCTCCTAGTGTCACCTCCCACTGTTACAACTGCAATAATTTTTTTTAAGGGTTTCAAAATTTTTTTAGTTTTCTTTCTTTTTAGGTTTTTTTATTTTTGTAAAGTTTTCTCTTGTTTTTAGGTCTTTTTTATTATTTTTTAGGTTTTTTAATGTTTTTAAAGTTTTTAATTTCTTGAAGGTATTGATCTTTTCTTTAGGTTTGTAGNACTTTTTAATTTCTTGAAGGTATTGATCTTTTATTTAGGTTTGTAGGATTTTATTTATTTTTATTTAGGCTTTTAAATATTTTTGAGGTTTTTAATTTTGAATTTTTTTTTAATTCTTTTTAAGTTTTTAAAATTTCTTTAGGTTTTATATTTATTTGTAGGGTTTTTATTTATGNTTTTTATTTTTGTAAAGTTTTCTCTTGTTTTTAGGTCTTTTTTATTATTTTTTAGGTTTTTTAATGTTTTTAAAGTTTTTAATTTCTTGAAGGTATTGATCTTTTCTTTAGGTTTGTAGGATTTTATTTATTTTTATTTAGGCTTTTAAATATTTTTGAGGTTTTTTAATTTTGAGTTTTTTTTTAATTCTTTTTAAGTTTTTAAAATTTCTTTAGGTTTTATATTTATTTGTAGGGTTTTTATTTATGTTTAAAATAAAAATCCTAACAACATTATAAAACCTATCAAAAAAATNGTTTAAAATAAAAATCCTAACAACATTATAAAACCTATCAAAAAAATTAAAAAAACCTTGAATAAAAAACCTAAAATAAAAAAAAATTTTAAATAAATTTAAAAATCTTCAAAAAATAATAAAATATANACCTTGAATAAAAAACCTAAAATAAAAAAAAATTTTAAATAAATTTAAAAATCTTCAAAAAATAATAAAATATAACTAATAAATAAAAAAGCTAACAAAAACAAACGTTAAGAACCTTAAATCCTAAAAAAAAGATTTTAAGCCCAACAAAAACATTAAAAACCTTAAAACCTAAATAAAAATCAAAAGCGGGAAATGCTNAAAAAAAGATTTTAAGCCCAACAAAAACATTAAAAACCTTAAAACCTAAATAAAAATCAAAAGCGGGAAATGCTAAGACGGACATTTACCTATCTTCGGATCAATCTGACAGAAGAGAGTCTCGAAACTCACTTGAAAGTGGTTTACAATAAGGACAATGAAGCAGGAGAAGCTGAACTTGTTTCTGATAGCGAATAATCAATATAACGCTTTTTTNTTTACAATAAGGACAATGAAGCAGGAGAAGCTGAACTTGTTTCTGATAGCGAATAATCAATATAACGCTTTTTTTGAAATCGCATAAAACGCATAATTTTTTAGGTTTCACTGCATAAAATAATACAATCCGCCGCATAAAAATACGAAAAATTGCGCATAATTGTTGCGTCCTTGGTAAAAAGTGAAAACCCCATATCGATCCATCCATTGGTTGTCGTTTGTCGAAATATTCGAGTTATTTAACATGTAAATTCCCATAAAGGCAAAATTGGAGTTTCGGGAGAAAAATAAAAAAAAATGGGGTTAGAGTTGACGGATATGGCTGATCTTGGAATATGTCCGTTCCTAGTGCATGGACTATCTATTAGTGAAAACCACACCGCGATCCGTCAATTCGTTTTTGAGTTAGAGAACCGACGGACTAATGAACAAGACATTATAATGTGTGTACAACATTATAATAAACAAAGTATCTAGCTATGTATCTCGAACACAGTGNATGAACAAGACATTATAATGTGTGTACAACATTATAATAAACAAAGTATCTAGCTATGTATCTCGAACACAGTGAAAAGAGATATCCAAGGTAATTAAGAGACGACAGCAGAGGCAAAAGCGATAGGAGGAGGAAGGTAAGCTGGGATATGGAAGAGACATGGNGGTAATTAAGAGACGACAGCAGAGGCAAAAGCGATAGGAGGAGGAAGGTAAGCTGGGATATGGAAGAGACATGGGAGAAGAGAGGGAAAATATGAAAACTTCGAATTAAAAAAAAAAATTTTTTTGAAACTCTTTGGCAGGAGTCATAATTGATAAATAAAGGATTGACCTCTCATGCGCTACAACAGTTGAACGATTTAACCACAATGAAAAACATAACCTAGCGATTCAGGTTAAGTTAACAGAAAAAAAAATTTTTTTTTGTCATTTATTTTCAATATGCCAAATAAATAATAAAAATGGCAAAAAATTTTTTGTTAACTTATTCAGAATCGCTAAGTAGTCATTTAGAAAATTGGTTACCACNAATAAAAATGGCAAAAAATTTTTTGTTAACTTATTCAGAATCGCTAAGTAGTCATTTAGAAAATTGGTTACCACTACATGGAAAAAGAACAAAAAAATACGAATGCATTTGGGTCTAATATAGTCAAACACTTGCATATATTCAGACATGTCAAGAATATACATGGTTTGTCTTTATATCCCTGATTGATTATCCTATTCGTGTTTAATTAATTACACATACTTGGGCTTTCCCGATTTACCGAAAAAAACAACACATTATGGTCTACCTCGGGCGACCACATATATCTTGAGCAATTTTCTCTAGGCAACTAAATGTTAACATCAAGCCAAACTTTGTCGAGGCTTGGCGTTAGAAAATCTTCCAGAAATGATTGGAAAAAGTATGTCATGTTGTTTAAAAATTAACCGAACCCTGTGTAATTAGTTACACGTAAATTAGAAATGTACTCGAAGTCACACTAAAACCTAACCGTTGAGTAATTATTTACACAGCAAAAATTTCAAATAATTTGCCGACTAGTTATGTGTAAATAGTTAGGCAAGGTCTAGGAAGGACTTTAGCGTTCATTGGTGAGTGCAGAGTAATCAAGGATATCCCAAATAACTTACATTTGCCAGGTCCAAAAACCAAAAAAAAAAACACAAGTTGGTCTTGTGGGAAAACTTGACACCTCTTTTTGATGGCGAATCGCGAAAGTTCGCCTCATCTCTATTACAGTGCGCAGGATTTGTTGGGGCAAACAGTATAGCTTGAACAGGTTTTACTACTATTAAAAAAATACAACATATCGCTGTTCGCTAAGCATCAAAGGGAATGGATGTAAACAATCGACACAATATGGTTCACTAATTGAGATAACGGATAGATCGACAATCGCACAAACACCTCATATGTACGCTGTTCGCCATTAAAAATTATAAGGCTTACGTTGTTACCGCTTCTGAAGACTTGNACAAACACCTCATATGTGCGCTGTTCGCCATTAAAAATTATAAGGCTTACGTTGTTACCGCTTCTGAAGACTTGAAGGAGATCTGGTTTTGAGAGTTGAATTGAATTACCAGTATATGCATCCCACAGCTCCTTATCAATCCAAGGCTCATGACTACCCGAAATATGGCCAAAGTCCAACGACTCTACCCCTGTCAAATGAGTCAACGTGNACAAACACCTCATATGTACGCTGTTCGCCATTAAAAATTATAAGGCTTACGTTGTTACCGCTTCTGAAGACTTGGAGGAGATCTGGTTTTGAGAGTTGAATTGAATTACCAGTATATGCATCCCACAGCTCCTTATTAATCCAAGGCTCATGACTACCCGAAATATGGCCAAAGTCCAACGACTCTACCCCTGTCAAATGAGTCAACGTGTATTGGAGAAATGACAAAGATGGAGCGCGGAAAAACTCCAGGGATTTCAAATTTGGAAAATTGATATGAAATGTCTCATCGGGAATGGTTCCATAGTAGTCACAGATCCGAAATATAGATACCTTTGGCATTACATTGGTAGAATTGAACCAACGATGTTTACTATTATACTCTCCGACATCTATAACCTTCAACATTGGAAACTGATTGTCTTGAAATGGTTGGATTGGAGAATTTTCTTGTTCCTCACTATTATTTTCAAAGAAGTAGATATACAATGAAGTAAGTTTCTTCAATATTGGGATGTTCATTTGGAATTGAAAATGACTAAAGGAAGTAATTGATAACAAATCCAACGATTCTGATTGGAGGACAAGGAGACTTGCGGCAGCATCCCAAAGACGTTTCTCCAATCCTACGATATCAAATTCCAAACAGAGTTGTTCCAATCGATTATAGTTTCGTCGTGCTAAATCTTCGATGAATGGTACATCAGCTGAACTAATGGCAGCACCTAACCTCAGACATGGTGGTCGAAGTCTTTCAATTCCAAAAAGTAATTCTGGAATTTTTTCGTTGAGTCTCGAACATCGTTCATCGAAGAGTTGAATTACAATACGATCCAAGTTAGTTGCATTTTTAACCACAAGTGATACAATGTCGTTTCGTAGATCCAAATCTGTAGAGAAGTAAGTTACTTCTATTTTTCTCAATTTTGGAAAATTTGTTGGAAAGATGGATACTTCTGGAGGAAAAAGTCTAATGTCGAGTTCACAACTCAAGGTCAATTCTTCAATTCTACTTGCTGCAGATGACAAAAGTTTGATAATTTTTGTACTAATTTCATTTTCTTCTAAAGCATCTTGGATTTCTTCTTGAAAAAGTAATGGATAATCGGAATCCCACCCTTGATCTGGAAGAAATTCGTAGAAATTGTATGCAAAGACATCGAATCCAATTATATCGACAAAGAGCCCTATGTTAGCTACAGATATACATCCAAGGGCTAAGGAAAATGACGAGAAAGGGATTGGTTGAAACCGCGTCGACATTATTTCCAAAAAATTTTTCATCTTGTCATCAGATTTGATTTTTGTTTGAGCATGCGCTCTTTGACTCATGTGATGACAAGCGACAAGATTACATGTTTTGTTTACAAACCGCCATTTTGGAAGTTCTTCCACTTTGACCACGCTCAACAGTGCTCGAAGTATCTAGAAGTGACAAAATGGAGTTTCATTACTAAACTTTACCTAATTAAGAATTCATTTATAAACTAAAAATTTTTGATTTAGAATAATTTATTACAGAATTATTAAACAGGGCATCGGGTTCTGACTCCGGTAGATTCTCCAATGATGAATCCATTATAAAACTAAAGATAAGTTAAGCCTAAAAGGCGCATGCGCAAAATGGGAAATATTTTAGAATAATTATTGAAGAAATTTAATAACTTGTTTAAACAATCTCAACGTCGTTGCTCTAGTAACTTCAAATTTTTACTTTTTATTATTTCACTTATGTAAATTTCGTTCCTTTCGTCATATTTTTTTTTTTTTTGATTTTTAAAATAATTGCTGCTAAAATCTAAATCTAAGCTCCTCCTATAATCACTAAAATCTTAAATTATTCAAGATTAATTATTAGACAGCATGTGATTTTTCTGTCACCGCTGAAGCAGTTTCATGTATGGTCTCTGGTTCATGTATGCAAAACCAAGGCATTTTTCTCTGCAGTTCAAGCCTAGAATTTTTTATAAAAAAAAATATATATATCAAACTGGCTTTTTAAGTGCTTTCAATTGATCATTTTCTTTCTTTTTTTTTTGATTTATTATGATTTAATACCGATATTTGGGATGATTTATAGCATAGACCCAGGGATCCAGACATGCCACTGTTTTGCATGTACATGCAGGAATCATAGATACAAGTGGTGTTACTAGGTCTCTGTCAACATTAAAATGATCAGAAAATCATATAAATTTAAAATTAATTAGAAAAGTTAATTTTAGATAACTAGTGTCAATACGCAGGCGTACCTGTTTCCAAATGCAGCAATTAGAGCAACGATTGCATATGGTGTCCATGAGAGAATGTAAAGACAGAGAATACCAATGGCAACTTTTGCTATTCGTATCTCTGCAGATGTCTCTGACTGGTCTTTATTTCCACGAAGTGACTCCACGTTCATTCTTTTTGCCTAAAAATAGTAATGACGTTGATCTGATTGGTCAAAAATTCCAAGTGAGTTGATTAGTACTGTCAGGTTAATAATGGACGTTTGTCGGTGGGGTGGAGATGAATGTCATTGGAGGTTTTCTTTTTTTTTGGGTTTAATATACTAGTATATTATTATGTCCGGTTGGTTGGCGTGTTGAGTTGCAGTAACCAGTAAGAAAAGGTTATTTTTCCTATTCAGTCCACACGAAATAAGAGTATTACTAACGTCCTGAAACGATAATAGGGAGCTTTTTGAGACTCTTAGTACTAGAATACATACTCTACCGATGAAATGTTATGATTGGCTATTTCAATGAACTTACAACCTATTTCTAATAAAAACTTATCAAGACGTGGTGGAACGTGGGAGTCAGTTGGAGTGAAAGTTGACTTTCTTCAAAAATATGATTTCTATATCGCAAATGCTTTCGCAAGTTGAAACTTACTGCGTTGACTTTCCCATTCTTTATTATGCGAATTTATAATTTTGGTACAACTAAAAGAGCATGTTTTGTAGCTATTAGGTGTTTCTGGATGGAGGTAATAAGTCCGACATTAGAATTTGTCTAAAGGTATTTACTTGACGAACAAATGAGGATGATACTCACCAAAATAACTTACAGTTTTACTCAACTTTGGTGAAAGCCAGTGACGTTTNAAAGTTGACTTTCTTCAAAAATATGATTTCTATATCGCAAATGCTTTCGCAAGTTGAAACTTACTGCGTTGACTTTCCCATTATTTATTATGCGAATTTATAATTTTGGTACAACTAAAAGAGCATGTTTTGTAGCTATTAGGTGTTTCTGGATGGAGGTAATAAGTCCGACATTAGAATTTGTCTAAAGCTATTTACTTGACGAACAAATGAGGATGATACTCACCAAAATAACTTACATTTTTACTCAACTTTGGTGAAAGTTACTATTATTCTACAGTCTTTTCTAATATTTTCCATATCTACTTTTTCCCCATTGTTCTATGTCATTTATTACAATAGTCGACGGTTATAAGAGCCGATTTTTTATAGGTTAGTTTGATCTAATGCATTTAGAATGAGCCAATAATTCATTATAAGAATAATATAAAGTGAATATAAAACCATACTTTTGGTCTTCATTATTCACTTCTTAATCTCTTTATTAGACCCAATTTCCTCTTTATAAGACTTAAATTCCTTATTTGATGAGTTAGATTAGGGTTTTAGTGGGATAAGAACCCTTAAGTCGACTTCACTTTTAGTATCGCTCATTCCTGATAGGTCGTTCTTGCTTTTTGTTAATAAATTTATGTTATAATTAAACAAAATGAAAAATCTATTTTGATTTCCATTCTTTCACAAGGTTCATTCCATTTCCTGTCTTATTTAATATGACTATAGCCAAACATACCCTGAAGAGCAAAACTCTATAAACATGAAAGAAAAGAGTTAGATGTGGGGCCTTCTACCAACTTCCTATTTTTTTGTGCATATTTTTTTTAGTTAAGAGTAAGACTTACTTCATGTATAGAGACTTTTGCGCTCCACTCTACATATTTTTCCTTAATTTTAATTTTAAATTCAAAATCCCTTACACAATTCACTCATTTAATTAATCCTAACTGAGGTCAGTATTGGGCTGTTGAATATAAAGCAATTTTGGGCGGGAGACCTTATATGAATAGTTAGAGAAAAGTGAATGGATTTCATTAATAGGTAGTATGTGCAAAGTGGCATCTCCGTGGTATCGCAACGCCGTGGTATCTCTTTTTTGAGTTACGATAAGGAAGAGGTTACGATACCACCTCTCACTTTGTGCACCCTAAATCCCAAACTTCGGTGAGATGCTACATTTATCTGGTCACGTGAGAGCTTTCCCGCCAAACTCATACTTTTCTCTTCACCTGATTGTCAAAATGTTTATAAATTTTAATTAAAAACCAATTGTAATGAGAAAGAAAAAAACTAGAAAAAAAATTAAAAAGAAAGTAAAGCAAAGAAAATTAAACCAAGGATTTTTTGAAATAAAGAAGGGACAGTGATTAGAATCCTTGGATTTTGAGAGAACGGGGCTAAACGCAATATGGCGGGAGATACAACAATAAGATACCACTGCCGTATCGGAAGGCTTTTTACGGACGATACCACGCCGTATCCTNCCGCCAAACTCATACTTTTCTCTTCACCTGATTGTCAAAATGTTTATAAATTTTAATTAAAAACCAATTGTAATAAAAAAAAAAAAAAAAAAAACTAGAAAAAAAAAAAATTAAAAAGAAAGTAAAGCAAAGAAAATTAAACCAAGGATTTTTTGAAATAAAGAAGGGACAGTGATTAGAATCCTTGGATTTTGAGAGAACGGGGCTAAACGCAATACGGCGGGAGATACAACAATAAGATACCACTGCCGTATCGGAAGGCTTTTTACGGACGATACCACGCCGTATCCTCCTCTGTGGTATCTTAACTCCAAAAGTGGGTGGAGCGAGTGGTATCGAGATACCACGGAGTTGCGATACCACGGAGATCCCACTTTGCACATACTATCTAATAATAATTTCATAAATTTTAATCTTGGAGGATTATGTCTTCTTTTTTTCAAATCAGAATCAGATTCAAAGGATGATGGTATGCAGAAAAGCATACTTCATTTTTTTCGCTTGGATATTTGGTTCAATTATTTCAAATAGTGCATCTCCTAATGCTACATTACCCCGTAAAAGGAATTTTCGAATAAAAATTTTTTCGCTGAGTTGTCATTTTCCCCAAAAAATACTAACACAGGGGGCATGTATGGGGTGACTATGTGCAGATAATTTTAATTTTGGTCATGTTCCCGTATAGCTAATTTTTTCAGATTTTGCGCATGACAAGTCTACTAACTGGGCATGTTTTTCCAATAAAAAAATTTAGCGGGACTCTTCTACATTCCAAGCGTGCATGCACAGAACCTAGAGTATGAAATTCCCCATATGCAAGGTTAAGGAGTTGACTATGGTTAGGCTTGTGTTAAGGTAATTCAATGCGAAT
This sequence comes from Holacanthella duospinosa, assembly GCA_002738285.1. Classification (NCBI taxonomy): domain Eukaryota; kingdom Metazoa; phylum Arthropoda; class Collembola; order Poduromorpha; family Neanuridae; genus Holacanthella; species Holacanthella duospinosa. The sequence continues at coordinate 478,633 of NIPM01000020.1, read as the reverse complement.
CTGAGAGTAAAGTATTGCACCTGCAAAGTNCGTATCGGAAGGCTTTTTACGGACGATACCACGCCGTATCCTCCTCTGTGGTATCTTAACTCCAAAAGTGGGTGTAGCGAGTGGTATCGAGATACCACGGAGATCCCACTTTGCACATACTATGTAATAATAATTTCATAAATTTTAATCTTGGAGAATTATGTCTTCTTTTTTTCAAATCAGAATCAGATTCAAAGGATGGTATGCAGAAAAGCATAACTTCATTTTTTTCGCTTGGATATTTGGTTCAATTATTTCAAATAGTGCATCTCCTAATGCTACATTACCCCGTAAAAGGAATTTTCGAATAAAAATTTTTTCGCTGAGTTGTCATTTTCCCCAACAAATGCTAACACAGGGGGCATGTATNGGGTGACTATGTGCAGATAATTTTAATTTTGGTCATGTTCCCGTATAGCTAATTTTTTCAGATTTTGCGCATGACAAGTCTACTAACTGGGCATGTTTTTCCAATAAAAAAATTTAGCGGGACTCTTCTACATTCCAAGCGTGCATGCACAGAACCTAGAGTATGAAATTCCCCATATGCAAGGTTAAGGAGTTGACTATGGTTAGGCTTGTGTTAAGGTAATTCAATGCGAATCTGAGAGTAAAGTATTGCACCTGCAAAGTNCTAATTTTTTCAGATTTTGCGCATGACAAGTCTACTAACTGGGCATGTTTTTCCAATAAAAAAATTTAGCGGGATTCTTCTACATTCCAAGCGCGCATGCACAGAACCTTGAGTATGAAATTCCCCATATGCAAGGTTAAGTAGTTGACTATGGTTAGGCTTGTGTTAAGGTAATTCAATGCGAATCTGAGAGTAAAGTATTGCACCTGCAAAGTNTAGTTGACTATGGTTAGGCTTGTGTTAAGGTAATTCAATGCGAATCTGAGAGTAAAGTATTGCACCTGCAAAGTCGCAGAGGGTTACACTATAATACTCCAACAGACTAAAAGTGCACTACTTTTAATGAAAATTTTCTATAACAGCTTCCTCTCAATAGTAAACTTACTTTAAGGTTGGTGAAACGTTAGGCCAGTGGATAGAAATCTGTTTATAACGGTGAGATTTTGCAAGATGGCATTTCACTATAAATTTTTTCAGTCATGGAAAATTATATTTCAGATTTAAATAGATAATTATTAAAAATTATGTAATGGAACCCAGTAAGCTTGTTGAATAACTAGGTGATTAATTTGATAAGTTTTTATAAAAAAANAAAAATTATGTAATGGAACCCAGTAAGCTTGTTGAATAACTAGGTGATTAATTTGATAAGTTTTTATAAAAAAAAGTGATTCAATAAAACCCAGTCATTTATGGAGTTCAATTTGGGTTCTAATGACTTTGAAATTTGCACTTAAATAATGCAAAATTCTATCGAAACACTTAATCGTGATCTAAATGAATAAATAATTTAAGCCTTTGTGGAAGTGTGAACACAAGTTTAACACAANAAAACACTTAATCGTGATCTAAATGAATAAATAATTTAAGCCTTTGTGGAAGTGTGAACACAAGTTTAACACAAGCCTAACCATAGCCAACTCCTTAACCTTGCATATGGGGAATTTCATACTCTAGGTTCTGCACATGCGCGCTTGGAATCTAGAAGAGCCCCGCTAAATTTCTTTATTGGAAAAACATGCCCAGTTAGTAGACTTGTCATGCGCAAAATCTGAAAAAATTAGTTAGATGGCAACATGACCAAAATTAAAATTATCTGCACATAGTCACCCCATGCCCCCTGTATTAGAGTTGTTTGGAAAAAATGACATAACTCAGCGAAAAAAAAATTCCTTTTACGGGGTAGTGTAGCATTAGGAGATGTACTATTTGTAATAATTGAACCTAAGCTTGCAAACGAGCCGAGCCAGCTCNGGGGTAGTGTAGCATTAGGAGATGTACTATTTGTAATAATTGAACCTAAGCTTGCAAACGAGCCGAGCCAGCTCGCGAGCTAAACGAGCGAGTCGAGTTTGAGCCGAGCTGAGCTGAGATAATTCAACTCATTTGTAAATTGACGAGCCACGAGCCGAGCTGAGCTGGAGCATTGGCTCACTGGAGTAATGGGAATAACTCGTGAGCTAGCTCGCCAAATTTTGGGGTTAAAATTTTTAAGTAAATTGCTAAAATTTACTAATTATACGGTATAAACAATAGCCTTTTAACTTCGTCGAAATGGTAACGCCATTAGTTTTGCCATTTAATTAATTGTTTTATAGACAATATGTCAACTAATTGACTTTTGTTACTTTGGCTTAAATCTGTTACAGATCAAGGCAATTTTGGCTCAGTATGTCCAAAAAATTATTGAATTTCATTAATTTAAATAATGTCAGTAACTATTGCCTAATCTGTTCACCATTTTTTAATTTTGTTTACAAGAGCAAAGCTAGACGTACAACCTACTTTGTTTCAATCAGAGTTCGAAAAAATCGGATTTTTATATAAAAATCCAAAAAATCCGATTTTTTGGATTTAAATCCGATTTTTTGGATTTTTTGGATTTTTATATTTTGATTGTCAAAAATGAAAAATATGATGTCTGAAAGGGCATTGAAAAAAAAAATTTTTTTTTAAACTTTGTAGATTACGAATTTTTCTGAAAATAATTCTTCAGATTAAAAGTTTACAAGTGTTCAAGTACTTTATTTCACCTAAAGCGAAATTGAAGCTAGGATTCTGCATTTGGATGCAGTGTTAATGCTTAAATTTATCTTCAAGTTTGTCTAAGTGGGTAAAAATAAAAATCCAAAAAATCATTGATTTTTATTTTTGGATTTAAATCCGATTTAAATCGGATTTAAATCAGGATTTAAATCCGACTTCGGACCCTGGTTTCAACCGATTGTTTTCTTGAAAAAGTTCTATTCACCAAATGGTGAATAGAACGTCTACCTAGGACATGTGGCAATCTCGAATATCTTTGTATATTCCTCATAGTCTACTTTTGTAACCAGAACGTCGAAGTAGAAAATAATTTTCGAATATAACTAAACTATGACTCACGAGTCGGCTCGCGAGCTGCTCGTGCGAGTTGAGAAATGAGCCGAGCTGAGCTGATATTTCCCAACTCATGCGAGCCGTGAGCCGAGCTGAGTTGAAATTTTAGCGAGCTGAGCCGAGCCAACAAAAAACTCGGCCTGTTCAGCTCGTTAGCATGCCTAATTGAACCGAATATTCGAGTGAAAAAAATGTGGTATGCTTTTCTGCATACCATCCTTTGTACATAAACCAAGCCTCAATCGGTACACGCAGTACAGAGTTATCCAAACTCTTCTACCACCTTGTAGCTACATGATTTTCAAACAATAAATTTACAAAGTATAAAATTTACAAACTAAAAATTTTCTATTGCGGNACAGAGTTATCCAAACTCTTCTACCACCTTGTAGCTACATGATTTTCAAACAATAAATTTACAAAGTATAAAATTTACAAACTAAAAATTTTCTATTGCGGAATTAGCTGTAGGAAAGTTCCTTAGTTTCCAAAATGAATCAATATTTTAAGTAATGTCTGAAACTGGCAAATCATTATACTCATCATTATAGTTTTAAAATCAAAATGCCACGACAGTGGGTAGAATACTTTGAACATCCCTGTAGAAGCGGAGGATTTAGCAAAGAAAAAAAAATTTTTTTTCCTTTTAATTTAGTAACAAATTTTTACAAAACTCAAAATTTACAAATTTTAGGTCTAGCCATTCCAATAAATGTACATGTTGCCTACGGTATCGAAAAACATATCAAAAATGAAATAAACATTTTACAATACCTAAAAACTTAATACATCCTATGTAACTTCTGTAATTTAATGATTTAAATAACAAACTACTAAATGTTTCATGACTTAAAAAAATTTTTTTTAATTGGGTAGAATTTTTTTTTTAATTTACCTGCTCCCGTAGCAAATTTTCATGATTCCTGACATGACTCAAAATCTGTGAATAGAAGTACATGGTCAAGACCATCGGTATACAGTAGGAGTAGACGAAGATACAAGCGACAAAGAGCTTGTTCATTGGTGTCTCTGTCAAATAATCAAAGCTGCAACTGGTCAAGTAACCCTCTAGAAATAAAAAAAAAAATTAAAAAAAAAATTCTTTTATTTGAGTTATTGTAATAATTTAGATTTTAAAATTTCAGAGGTCAAAAAGTTTGTTTTTGCTTCTTCAAATAATTTGATACTTAAATCACCAGTAATCCCTTACGCTTCAGAATTTACTTTCTCAACAAGAATTAATAAGAAAGAAAGTTTTAACCTTGAGGTAAAAGAAAAGTTTTATTTCTAAATTCTTGATTTGCATACCGAAAATTTAGATAGAGGGTATAAAACNCTTGAGGTAAAAGAAAAGTTTTATTTCTAAATTCTTGATTTGCATACCGAAAATTTAGATAGAGGGTATAAAACATTAACATCCGTACTTAAAAAAAAGTTTGAAAATACAATTTACTGAGATCAATTTTAAAACTTACCTGGCACAAAGCGACCCCAAACTTCCAATGCAGGTAAAATTGTAAAGGGTAGCGCCCAAATCCAAATGATTAGAACCANCTTGAGGTAAAAGAAAAGTTTTATTTCTAAATTCTTGATTTGCATACCGAAAATTTAGATAGAGGGTATAAAACGTTAACATCCGTACTTAAAAAAAAGTTTGAAAATCCAATTTACTGAGATCAATTTTAAAACTTACCTGGTNATCCAATTTACTGAGATCAATTTTAAAACTTACCTGGTACAAAGCGACCCCAAACTTCCAATGCAGGTAAAATTGTAAAGGGTAGCGCCCAAATCCAAATGATTAGAACCAATCCCAGAGCTTGTCCTCGACTTAATTTCCCACTCAATGGATTTCCAATTGTTCTAAATTATTAGTACAGTAGACGACGGATATAAGATCTTTTAATTTACAACACGGCAAATACGGGTCTTATAAGCGTGTTGGTCTTATAACGGATATAAGACCCATTGGGTCTTATAAAAACTATATGGAGGTAGCCATCTTTTATTGAACTTGACCAAATTTTGAGAAATGGACCTTGTAGAAAAAACCCAAATCAAAATGAGTTTTTCACTAATTACAATATTAAGTAGATTTTTAACAAAAAAAAACGGCCTATTGAGTATGAGTTGTACCAAAATTGAAATTGGCAAGGGTCTTTCCTCCCAGCAAATCCCAACCTAACTCGTTAAATAAGGAATTTGGGTCTTATATGGAGAAAATTAGGTCGAATAACGAGCTGGGGAACACAATTATCAAAAGGTCTTATATCCGTTTTGGTCTTATGTCCGTTGGACTTATAACGAATTATTCACTCATGTTAAAAGTATTAGATCAAGCCAAGCTATAAAAAACGGGTCTTATAACCAATATNACGAATTATTCACTCATGTTAAAAGTATTAGATCAAGCCAAGCTATAAAAAACGGGTCTTATAACGGATGGTCTTAAAAACGTCGACTACTGTACTTTGTACATAACATTAGTTGAGAAGTAAATAAGAAATTATAAGAAATATATCGATTAATAGAATTAATTTCAATTGACATGCGCATTTCATAGTTACCTGTATCGATCGTACGCAATCGCCGTATTATTAATAGCTGAACCAATTCCAGAAATGGAACCAATGATTCCAAAAATCAAACAACCTTGATTTCCCCAAATAGGTCCTTCAGCAAATGAATTTGAAATAAAAATAGGTGTTTTCACCATCATTATGAAATCTAAAATTGCTAGATTGATGACAAAAAAATTTGATGGTGTTCGTAATGACTTGCATCTGTAAAAATAAAATTTTTTGATTTAAAAAATTAACTTTTATAAAATATATTATTTATAATAAAAAAAATTCAGTGTTGGGCATTTTTCTCAACACTAATGATAAAAATCAGAGATGGGTAATCTTACGAAATAAAAATCCAGAGAACAACTCCATTTCCACAAACTCCACCAATCATAAAAACGATATAGAAAATACCGAGCATATGATGTAAAAATGGATTCGGAGCCTCATACCTCAACCAATGAGGATGAACATACTCAAGATACTCTAAAGGTGTGTTATATCTATTAATACAACAAATTATTAAACACTCTGTAGTTTTTTTTTTTTAGTCTAAAACTTAATTAAGAAAAAAAACCTGTTGCAGGTTAGAATTAAAATGAAAAAGAGAAGACTTACCCATTCATATGGAAGACTTGTCTAGAAGAATTGAACAATAGAAAATTTAGTAGTAAACCAACAATAGAAAATAAAATGAAAGGATCTTTTTGACTAGCTATACTATTTTATTCCTTTTCAAAATTTCATTATAACTTTCTTATACCGTTTTTTTTTGTATAGAAAATGAAACTTTTTTAAGTGAAAGGAGAGAAAAAGTTTTTTCTATATAACTATTCATTGAATTTCGTCTTCCNAACTTTCTTATACCGTTTTTTTTTGTATAGAAAATGAAACTTTTTTAAGTGAAAGGAGAGAAAAAGTTTTTTCTATATAACTATTCATTGAATTTCGTTTTCCTTTTTTTTTTTACTCAAAGGAAAGTCCTAGTATCAGTACGAGTCATTTCGAAAGAATAGACTTATTTCCAAATTAGTACTCTTAATTACGTTACCGTAAAACTTTTTTTTTCAATCGAACAATCTGAACAATTGAATCAAGTAAAAAAAAAGTTTTGGTGAAAGTATAAAGTTTCATCAGAGTAATTTTGTAGAGCATCGTTTAAAAGAAGAAAACATTTGATTAATACTAGTAATTTTGATTTGACTAGTATAAATTGAATCAAAATTTCAACAAAAAAAAATTTTTTTTAGTATGGTTACTAAGAATTCTTGGTAACAATTGACATGTATGACGCATTGTGTTTCTAATGTCAGATGACACATTACTACCATTGTTATATTATGCGTCATTCTAACAGCGTCAATGAATACCCAAAATTTCAAAAAAAAAAAAAAAAAAAAACGGGCAAAATGTCATACGATTGGTTTAGATTAACATCCGAAATGTTAAATGGAACCGGAAATGTTAAATTATGTTATAAAAATTATACCACCTCTGAATCCTAATTTTTTTTTTTTTTTTTTCGTGGGTATACTAATATTAGGAGCTTGACAATGAAGTATGCATGTTTAGTATTCATTTTGTCAACACTAGTATAGATCAATTACACCTGGAAAAAGCGTGTTTCAAATATTTCAAAACTCCTGACAGGTATAATTTTTATATACTTTTAATTTTAATCAATAATAAAAATATGAAAACTAGGTCAGGAAAAAAAAAAATTTTTTTACAGTTATGTATAAAGCTTCTAACTTTACTCGGAAGATTTCTGACAACATAGAGAAAGAGTAAATTAAAATTGACGTTGAAAATAAATAATAAACAATAAATACAATACTAACAAAAATTTTATGTCCTGTCTTTCACTAATTTTTTTTTAAATCAAAATTGATGGATAAAAGCGTAAGGATGTACAATAAAAATTTTTTTTTTTATATTTAAAAAAATGAAATTCAGTATTTTAAATTTACTTTAGTATTTTTGATAATTGCCATCTCGGCTGGACTTTGTTTTATATTGACTTCGTTTTATCTTTTTTTATTGCTAAAAATTAGCAATGAAAAAACGGATCATAAAATATTTGGTACTTTCTGTATATTATAAATATACAAAATATACAGCATGTTTACAAAAAACGGATACTAATTTTCTCTGCCTTTCACCAAAAAAGGCATAGAGCAGCAGACACACACAGGTTGTGTAAGTTGGCATACACTATTAATTTTATGATGAATTTGTTGCAAGAATTTGTCTATAGTAAACTTTATAATTTTATAATAATTCCCAAATAATGTTAGCGTTGCATAACTCAAGGCAGTAGATGCTGCCAATAAAACAATTAATTATGACGGAACATCTAACAAACTAATTCAATAAAAAATACGACAGTAATAATAATTATAATAATTCTTATCTAATGTTGGCTGATCAATTTTTATTTGTTTGACTTTGGCACTTGTATGCCGTTAACATCTATGCATGCCTGGGTTGGATTTAACAAAAGGGGCCGCAAAAAAAAACTTGGAAAAATTTCAGAACCGTGTCTCGCTTGAGCGACCAAATGACCTCTACAAATGTTGCTTGGAATGATTCGGTGACCAACTTTTCCTAATGACATTTTTTTCTGTGGTGACCGCTGGAGGTCACAGGTCAAGTTCAAACCCCATTCTCTCGTAAGTGGCAAAATGACATATACAAAAGTTGTTCTGGCCGTTAAACCGTGTAGCTTTTACATTAGCTATTTTTTTCTCTGATGACCCATTGAGGTAATATCAAGGTCAAACCCCAGTTTTAGGTCGAATCCAACCACTTTTGATCTCACGAGGTTATCACTGAGACAAATGTCATTAGGAAAAGTTGGTCAATGAAACATTCTAAGTAACATTTGTAGAGGTCATTTGGTCGCTCAAGATAGGTTGCTATATCGATACAAGAAATTTTTCAAAGTACATGACCCAAGACGTAATGACCACTTAAGGTCACCGGAGAAAAAAATTGTATTAATAAAAGTTGTTCACCTGCTAATACCAAACAACATTTGTTGATGTCATTTTACACGTTTTCAGAAATGACCTGACCTTTGACCCCAAAAGGTCACCAGAAAGAAAAATGTAATTAGGAAAAGTTAGTCACCGAATCATTCCAAGCAACATTTGTAGAGGTCATTTGGTCGCTCAAGAGAGACTCATAACACNAGTCACCGAATCATTCCAAGCAACATTTGTAGAGGTCATTTGGTCGCTCAAGAGAGACTCATAACACGGTCCTTAAATTTTTCTAAGTTTTTTCTTTTTGCGGCCCCTGTGGTTAAATCCAACCCAAATGGATTGTTGTAGCTGACCTTTGACACAGTTGTTGCATGGATTGAAGCACCGTTTGGTTGCATATTAATTACTTTGAATAATTAGTTATAATTAATTTGTTTGTTTTTGGGTCTGGGTGACTATTTTTGTTGAATAATTCCTCACCTAACTTCACTCCCTCCACTTTTTATTTTTACCGCTGTTCATCAAATGTCTCAACTTAACTTAAGAGAAAACAACTTTCATTAGTATCCGTTTTTTGTAAACATGCTGTATAAGAACCAAAAAAAAATATTCTAATCATAAATTCTAATGTAGTATACCTGTATGGCTCTGGAAATGGAAGTGGCAGTAGAGATCCATTTCTTAAATCCATCTTGACAATTTTTTTTCCTAAAAGAAATGATTTATTATGCAGCTTTCACTGTCTGAATGCTTAACAACCAAAATCATGCAAAAAAAAAAAAAAAAAAAAATTTTTTTTTTTTGGTTTTGCAAGCTGTTTTTTTTGGTGAATTTTAGCAATGACTTGAGTGGAGAAAGTAAACTTTTAATTCCAATGACCAGAATTACCCCATTATAATTATAAAGTTAACGTCAAATAGAATGAACATGGTCAATAGTATAATTATTAATTTCAAATTCAAACCAACCAATTAAAATTCACGAAATGAAGAATTCGTCGACATTACAAACAAAACAAGCCCAAGTTACCTTAACTAATGAAAAATGGAGACTTCAAAGAGTCTCCATTTATAGCCTTCATTCAAGCTTGGATTTAGCGCTTACATCAACAAAATTTGATTAGCGTTATGATTATCCCATTGAATAATATCTTATTTTTTGAGGCTTCTCTGTTTTTATATGATTTCCGAATTTATACACCCATGAAACAAAAAAAAATACACAATTTTGGATTAATTTAGTATATAAAAAAAATGTTTAATAAAATTTTTCGATCATCTATCGAGAGCGCAGTGCTGAGAAAGTAGTAGTATTCAATTATATTCAAATCCAAGCGAAAAGATTAGAGAGAGAGAGAGACCAGATGCTGAATAAATAAAATAAAATTCTACTAACTTCAAAATTTGAACTGAAATTCATGAAATTTCAAAGATTTAGTCAACCGGAAACCACAAAGAAGCAGTGGATTTTGAAAATCTTTAGACACCTTTACATTTTCTTCTGCATTGCGTATTTTCACCAAAAACACTCTCACCTTCACCTCATTTAACAAATTTCTAATAAATTATTTCACAAAAATGACCATAGGAAATAGGAAAATAATCTAATGATAAATTATTTATACCTTAAAACCTTGAAATATTGACGGAAATTATTTAATTAGAATTTTTTTTAAGTAATTATTGAAGTTATGACGATTGTACATAATATGATTTTTAGTGAGTATAAACTTAAATTTTTGGATCATGGGATGGATGCTGAAGAAAATTTTTGAATAAATTGGAAGTGATTGAGCTGAGCAGAATCCCGAAATTGAATTTTTCGAGAAAATTTACGCATATTATTTCGAATATTAAATTATACATTATTGGTTCCTTTCAAAAAATTAATTAATAAAAGTAATTTCAAAGTAGGATATATTATATATTTTTTTTCCCTCATCAAACAAGTTTGATTATATTGGGGTGGGAGGAGTTGATTACTAAAAATTTCAAAAAGCACTTTTCACAAGGTACACATTGTGTAATTGTTAGATAATTTATCATCAATTCTTTCACAATATGAACAAAAGACAAAAAACCTTTACCATTTCCAACGGTAACAATGCTTTTGAGATGATAAGAATTGATTAGGAAGTGTAGGGGCGGAGTGAAGAGGGGGAGAGAAGGGAGTGGAGTTTTCAATGGATCTTAACCAATCAGAGAAGAGGAGGGAAGATTTGAAACTAAGGTTGTATGATGTCAACGTGATCAGTGACACAAGACGAAGGGATAGTAAATAATTTTTGATTTTAAGGGATGTTGCTACTAACTAAACTAATTTTCTTTTTTTTTGATGGAAACTCTTGATTGACCCTTGAGGGTCATATGGTTAGTTGTTGAGGAGTGGTGGGATTATTTGAATGATTATTTGAATTAACTACTGCCGTCCATTTCTTTCAGATGAAGAGTCATTTAGAGTATAGGCAGGTCTATATCGAACTTCTCCACTGGGATCCTCATACTTCAACGACTCATTCGGTACCGTATTACTCTGACTTCCAATCGACGTGTACCTGGTAGAATCAGATAAAAGAGATTCAATTAATTTACTCCATTCTTCCATAGTATAAAAGAAAAACCGCAAGGATTTAATTGATTTCATTAACCACTATACCTACACTAACATACTTCTAGTCCAATCTTCATCATCAATGGACTTCTGTCCTTGTCATTAAATCCAGATGGACTTCGACTCATTCACTAACTCATTAATGGAAAACTAACTTAACAACTAATACTTATATATCTACAAAACCGGAAATGAGTCTTTGTATAGTATTGTTGAATTCAACAATAATTTCAATTTATTCTAACATGATTACTCAAATTTCTAGTCTCGAAATATGATTAATCATTCCAATATTCTGTTAGCAGTAAATAATATAAAGTTTCCAAGTAAAATTCATTTTAGATAGAAAACTTTTTTTTTCTTCCTTTCAAAATGATACATCTTTTACCTGGAATTTCTAGTTTTTATAACTTTTTATATAGTTATATATAATTTTTTTTTCATACTATATTACACGCCTCAAACCGTCAAATCTAAAATAATGATAATCCTACTAGACTTTCATATTGCCACGTGTGACTGTGAAACTTTTATAAGATTTTGACTCTTAGTCCCCGAACTATAGCCCCCGGTACTCTCAATCTATAACTCTTAACCCTGGACTTTGGCTATTTACTCTAAACCTTAGACTATGGCCCCCAACACTCACTCCTGGACTTTTCCCGCACACCCTGACTCTTAGAACTTTGGCCCCAGATTCCAATCACCGGACTTTGGCCCCAGATTCTAATCACCGGACTTTGGCCCCAGATTCTAATCACCGGACTTTGGCCTCAGATTTTAATCACCGGACTTTGACCCCAGATTCTAATCACCGGACTTTAGCCCTAGATTCTAATCACTGAACTTTGACCCAGGACTCTGCACCATAGACTTTGGCCACATGTTATAACCCAACGAATTTGACCTCTCTCTATCTATAACTCTCAGCCCCCAAAGTTTAACCCCCGAAAAATTCATCCTCAAAGACTCTAATCCCATAAAGATTTTGATTCCGTCAAAGATTGAAAATATATCCAAAAGCCTTAACCTTATGTCCCTAGATTCAGTGTTCCTGTAGTTCTCCATTGTGAGAAAATTAGGCCAATGGTTTTCCTTAGGCTTTTTAAGGGTTTCTTTAGGTTTTTCCATAGACTAGATTATCCAGGCCGGAATTTCGCAGAATCGTGCCTCTCAGATCCCTTGACAGTTCTTTAAGAATCTTAAACAAGCTACAAGAGTAGTTCTGTGGAACAGAAATTCTTTTCGGCCAAAGTCCCTGGAGACAGTTATCCGGAGAGAGAGAGAGAGAGAGAGAGGGAGAGGGAGGGGGTAAAAATTCGTAAAGTCAGTGTCGATGAAAAGTCCTAGATAGAACTTTCACCAATGACTGACTGACTCATCATCATATGGCTCAAAGTATTTCAAGAATCGAAGAAAGTGGAGCAATTCTCCGTTTAAACTCCACTTTCCCAATTTCTAGTCCTGTTACACGACATGTCTTGTTCAATCAGTGCCAAAAAAAATACAACCCTTTTCCTAAATGTCACGTAAAAGTAGCAAGAAAAAAAGAGAGANTGTTCAATCAGTGCCAAAAAAAATACAACCCTTTTCCTAAATGTCACGTAAAAGTAGCAAGAAAAAAAGAGAGAGAAAATTTTTTTTTGTTTTGTACCAATATTTCAAAATAATTTTTTTAACCCTCCTGCTTCTAACCATAANAGAGAGAAAATTTTTTTTTGTTTTGTACCAATATTTCAAAATAATTTTTTTAACCCTCCTGCTTCTAACCATAATAAAATTGGCACCTTTAGTATCTACCTTTGACCTCACCCAGTAACCCTCATTCAATTGATTTGAATCCAATTTCTTTAGCTAGTAAAGTTTAGTACTTTTCCTTTTAGTGAAAGTAAACTATGATATGCCAAGAGATGAGACAGACGACTATTAAATGTATTTTATCGGGGTGATTTTCAATCTTTTTACAGCTTCAAAAATTTATTCTTTGACTATCCCATAGTCCAAGGAGGCTTTGAGTCTCGTCGAAACAAGCTAATGGATATGAACCTTGCGAAATATTTAATCAAGGTAAAGAAACGAAAAAATCGATGCATGTCAAATTTTTTTTTTATTCTACCCTATAGAACCTAAAGAAGTGAAAACGAGGTATAAGTTCTCTATATAGTAGGATTGGAATATCGAAAACGACCCACATCACGATACATCCGTGATGTTTCATTGTCTATCATTCATTATTCATAATTTCAACATTCATATGCAACCCCACTGTGTCTGAGACTAGAGTTGGATTTTAGAGTCCACGTTTCAAAAAAATAAATTTTTTTTTCTCTCCATACCCTCCCATTGGACATTTCCTCATTTCACGGTTTCTTACACGCATTTCACGTTCGGACCATTACTTTACACTTTTCTCAGGTATCATTCTAGAAGAAAAAAATATACAATCTGTGACGTAAGTTTTTCAGTCCTGTAAAAAACAAATTTTTCATTTTTCTATGTCGTAGCCAACTCACGTTCTTACGTCAACATCAGCTGATTTTTTGAACACCTGTCTATATGTCCTCAACCTAAATTTTTAAAATTTCATTATATCAACTCTANCATCAGCTGATTTTTTGAACACCTGTCTATATGTCCTCAACCTAAATTTTTAAAATTTCATTATATCAACTCTAGATTTTAAATTAGACGCGTTTTCTTCACTCTATCCAAGCTCGTTGCCATTATGTAANTAGCCAACTCACGTTCTTACGTCAACATCAGCTGATTTTTTGAACACCTGTCTATATGTCCTCAACCTAAATTTTTAAAATTTCATTATATCAACTCTAAATTTTAAATTAGACGCGTTTTCTTCACTCTATCCAAGCTCGTTGCCATTATGTAAAGTGAAGTATGATAATGTCTGGCAGAGAAAGGAGGGTGGTTCTTTCACTTCGTTGCGGCGCTTATCCAAAGAACCCTTTCCTACCAGTATGATGCGCGGGTTACCAACGGCTGTCGGTATTAACTTTATTAGGTTACCCAATGCGCTGCTACAGTTATGAATTTAACATTCCTTGGCTATTCATAACCAGTTCTTCGATAACAATCTAAATGTCTAAAAGGTGGAATTAAAAGTGTAATCTTATATGTGAATGAAAATGAAAATATAATAGACGAAATAGGTGTAAGTACGGCGCTCAACTTCAATTTCAATTTTAAAGTTTTCCGTTTTCCACTTCAAGTGAAAGAACCACCCTTCTTTCTCTGCCAGACATTATCATACTCCACTGTATGTAATAAGTAAGACCTTGGAGAAACTAGTGAAAGTCGATACCATCCAAAAAAGATTCTTTTGATACTCTCTGTATGTCGATTTTCTCCTATAAAACTTTCGTTAACACGTTGAAAACATTCCTTTTCTTCTAATTTAATAAACTTTCTCTAACTTGACATTACCTTTTTAATTCCTCTTGTTCTCACCTTTCATACTATTATACACAAGATGTATTATATTACTGTTGAGAGAAACATGACTATTATATATAACATNTTTCATACTATTATACACAAGATGTATTATATTACTGCTGAGAGAAACATGACTATTAAGAAGAATTATAATCGATTGTTGTAATTATATATCTCAACAAGGAAACCAAATTTTATCGACATAATGAGTTTGTTGGTGAGAAAATGAAAGAAATTAGTGAGGTGAGATATAGATTAGGATATGTATAGGTATATTAGGTATTATAGAGACATTACTTGATTTCCTAAATTCACTTTCACGAAACTTTCTACATTATCTATGACTCCTTGCTAGGACTTGGAGAGAGTCAAAGTCCATAAAATCGTGTAAAACCGTGTGCGTGTCTCCATTAGGATTCAACTTAATACTTTGCTCATCCACTTAAAACACGCGCTCTTCAATTCAAACTTACTTTCCCTAATGCTTTCACCGTAGTCCACAGACACATAAATTTTAAATCCTTGAACTTTCTAAATTTAAACTGAATACAAAACCAAACCCTATGTGATTTAGATTTCATTCATCCAAAATCTCTTCTTCCAAAAGTATAATACGATTAGTAGAAATTGTTCAAAAAAAGAAACTTTTTTTTGGCCGTCGAAGGGCTACAAAAAAANATCTCTTCTTCCAAAAGTATAATACGATTAGTAGAAATTGTTCAAAAAAAGAAACTTTTTTTTGGCCGTCGAAGGACTACAAAAAAAAATTTTTTTTTGGCCGTCGAAGGGTTAAAACAAATATTTTTTTTTGGCCGTCGAAGGGTTAAAAAAATTTTTTTTTGGCCATCAGAGAGTTTTAACTTGAAACAATACTATCGATTATAATTTAAAAAGCAATATCAACTTATATACCTCCAAGTTATCATACAGATGACCTTGTTATATATATAAATTATTCCTATCGATCAATTTTCATGAACCAAGTTGTAAATTTGAAATCGTTGATTCTTGCCAGCTCTCCAACTTTCTCCAATACAATTTTATGTTCTATTAACACAGGTTACAAAAAAGAGTGATGGCATGGCATGGTGATTCCATGAGCCACTTCAATAATTCATCACCAAAGGTATTTTCATTATTAGGAGAAAAAAAAATCCAACTGTTTTTTACCTAATAAGTCGATGAATCGAATAATTCTAATAATTCATCACGAAGAGCGAAAAAAAAACACTTATAATTGGAAATTCATCCATTTGAATAAGAAAACGCTTTAAATCAACTCTTCCACCACTGGATCATCATCATTTAATTACATATTTCAACACAAGTTATTATGAAATCCTTAAAAACAAAAAAAAAATTTTTTTTTTACCTGAAAATAGGTCAAATTGGCACAGTTGGTTTTATAGTCCACATCATAATTC
Source organism: Holacanthella duospinosa (assembly GCA_002738285.1). Taxonomy (NCBI): domain Eukaryota; kingdom Metazoa; phylum Arthropoda; class Collembola; order Poduromorpha; family Neanuridae; genus Holacanthella; species Holacanthella duospinosa. Next base: position 462,549 of record NIPM01000020.1, on the reverse strand, counting down.
ATCACAGTCAACAAACAGTTTCACATAAAGTTGGAAGTTTAAAATGCATAGACATTGAAGATACATTTTATGCATTATTATGTAATAATGCATTTATGTAATTTATACATTCTATGCTTATGTCCCAAATGTCCCAAATTATGTATCTCGATGAAGGATATATATATAATTTTTTTTATAAAAATTGGACAGATTGTCGATGATCATTCTGTCTTGAATTAGTAAATCCATCGAGACCATCATCCGACTGTATTGAGATACTCGGTGTCCTTCCAGGTGTTCTCAATTGTTGTTTTACAGCTAATAAATTTTTTTTAGCAAAAAGTTTACCTTTTCTCTTCCGTTTACTAGAATTGTCTCTTCTTGGAAGGAATTTTTTACGTAATTTCTTTTTAATTCCAGGTGGAGCTCCATTATTAATAACTTGACCATTTTTATCAACACTAGCTCTTCCAAGTACACTCAAATTTGATTTTGATGGACTACTAGAAATTGCTTCTGATTCTTCTAAATCCTCTTCTTCCCTTCGTCTTGACCTCTTCAATTTTCTTTTATTTCCTATAAGGCCCACTTGATAAAAGAGGTAGGTAAAGACACCAAAGGCAATACCAACTGGGATAAAACAATAAAATATATTTCTTAAGGCTCCAAGTTTATCCACAGTTACCACAACAATTGTTTTATTAGATGAACTAATAAAACAAGGGAATGATGAACTTGTTAAATTCCCATAAAATTTTAAAAAATCAACACAAAGAAAATCCGAAGGATAGATACAACCTTGTGGATTTGGTAAAAGACTTCCAACACCAAAAGATCCATCTTTATAACCTTCAATTTCCATAACCTCAACTAAACTATCACTAATAGCACTTAGATTCATGTCACGAGCGTAAATATAGGAATAATTTTGATAAGGTATATTCCAAATTAATGGACTATGACTCTTACTACTACTATTCCTTAAAGTTTCATTTATATTTCCTCCAATCACTTTTGATGAAATAAGTTGAGATGTTTTAACATAAACGACAAGAATATGATGACAGGTGTAAATCTCTGCTGTACATCCTTCCCGACAAGATGTCCATGAACAATTAGAAAGACCACGAAGTGTCTGACTGTAAATAGTTTGACATTGACCATCATCAAAAGAACTGACGAGAGTATCAATAGCTGGATCCAACATCACTGGACATACCACAACCACACCAAGAATACTCATTGCTGCAAGAGCACTACACAGTTGCACTTCACAATTTGCTAGGAACCACAAACAAAGCTTACGAGCACCTCCCATTTAGATTTTGACAAAAAAAAATTATCAAAAAAAAAATTTTTTTTTTTGATCTTCACTGATGTAAAAATAAAATTCCCATTTTCAAATTTCCCAATTCCATAAGTAATTAGACGACACTGTGGTATGGATGGAGGAAGAAACAAAAAAAAAATCTGACTATTCGATGATAACACGTCAGAACCAGTTAACACACTCCACTGCGTTTTTAGTACTAGTAAGTAGTCTCAGTGGGATATCAGATTGCTCAGATGAAGAAAAAAAAAATATATTCAATAATGCAGTGAAGAAAAAAAACGGAAGGAAATCAGAGAGAGTCTAGAGAAAGGTAGAGAGAAAGTCAATCCAAAGGAAGAAAAAATAAAATAAAAATTCAGTTATTCATTCAAATTCAAATATGATGAGAGAGAGAGAGAGAGAGAGAGATGTAAATTCCTTCAGGTATTGTAACCATACTCCATCACCAAGGGATACACATACACAAGACGTCCCAGTTAATACCTTGAGATGAAATCTCTAAAAGTCATATAACATTCTCCTTAGTGTCTCTTTCTCTCCATGTACACTTTTTTTCTTCTTTCTTTTTTCTAAGTTACAAATCCAAAAGAGAAAGTGGCTAAACTTCTGACTTGAGGATGAGAAAAAGAAAAAGAGAAAGTACACTTAGAAAAAATTCTATACAAACTGAAAAAAAAAACTTTTGATACTTTAGAAAGTAAAAACTTGACTAAAGAGACTAATAATAANACTTAGAAAAAATTCTATACAAACTGAAAAAAAAAACTTTTGATACTTTAGAAAGTAAAAACTTGACTAAAGAGAGACTAATAATACNTGAGGATGAGAAAAAGAAAAAGAGAAAGTACACTTAGAAAAAATTCTATACAAACTGAAAAAAAAAACTTTTGATACTTTAGAAAGTAAAAACTTGACTAAAGAGACTAATAATAATATATAATATAATTGATGAAATGTGACACAATAGATGTAATTCAACTCAAGTGTGATGATGAGAGTTTGTAATAATAATTTTCAATGTTTTGTATACCTTTCTGTTGTAAAGTCTTAAGTTTACTCTGCTGGATGAGTTTAATGTGATGAGTTTTCAACAACTTTCACTTCCCGTGTGAAAAACGGCAGAACACTGAGTAAAAAAATTTTTTTTTTTTTTTTTTTTTGGTCTTCTTAGATGGAAAAAGTCCAAAAAAAAATATAAAAAATACGGAAAAACTTTCACCCTATTTGTTCCGTCTCGTTCTGCTCGCCGATAATGAATGTCAAAAAGGACAGAAAATGTTGGAGAGAAAGTGAGACACTGCTGGAGCTCGTCTTATTGGTTGAAGGGAACAAACTGAATGATGAGTCTCACTCCATGAAATCTCATTTTTAATATATATAAAAAAAAAAACTTTCTTCTCACTTTCCCTCATTTGAGAAACATGAAACAAACACTAAACAAGTCATTTCCTTTTGACTTTCTCCACTTTCATCTCATTTTCTGTAGGGAATCAAAATAAAATAAAATAAAATAAAAATAGAGTCAAAATGTTAAGAGCACATTACACATAATTCTCATTTAATTTTACCCCCCTCCCAACTTTCTTCACACTTCTCTACACAATTCCTTAACTTTTTTTTTAGAAATTTAAATTACTTTTAGAACAAAACCACAGATTAAATAACTCTGATTTAGATTACATCGTATGTCTCTCAACTAAAAACAAAAAAAAAAAAAAAAAAAAAAAAAATTTTTTTACTTTTCACCTTGAGGAAAGTAAATAAATTTTAAACGGTGAGAGCACAGACGTCCAAAACTTTCCTAATATCAACTAACTCTCCTACAGAACTCAAGAGAATAATAAATCAAATGAATAAAAAAAAAAATTAATAAAAATTATTTTCGTACAAAACCAACAACTGCAATGAAAACAATTGAATCTAAATGTAAATTTACTTAAATTTTAACTAAAAAAAATTGACCTAATAAGTGAGTTTAGTAATGTAAATACTACAAGATTTAGTATAATTATACAAAAAAGAAGATTAAGAAAAATCTATCTCTAATTTCTCACTTGTCACCCCCCACTCACTTGACTTAACTGGATAAATTAGACCATAAGATTTATCATCTAAAGTTAATGACTAATAAATCCACTTAACGACTTTCTCTTAAGTCTTAAAAAAAAGAAGAAAAAAAAAACCATCCAAAAACTGTCAAGGTGAAAATGTGAAACCAAGCACAATCCGATTGTCAAACTGCCAAAAAATTCGATAGTTTTCAACTTAATATTGACAATTACAGCAAGACAAAATCAATACTAAAGACCATCGTCTTCACTCACACTTTTACAACCTAACTAAACAGTAAACCCTCATTAAATAATCTACTGACTCGTTTTAAGAAACTAAAGAAAACCCACCTATTTAATTTAGACAATGTTTGAAGAAAATCAAATCACCTTAAAGAGTTTAGTATTTATAAACTCCAACTCTTCTTAGATATCCTTCCAGGACGAGTGTCTTTCAAAACTTCACTGTTGGGACTTTGAATTGAGTCGTTTATGTCGGGGGAAAGTCTCCAATTCAATGGAAACAGTAAGTTTTTTTTTTTTTTTTTTTCAGGGAAAGGTAAAATGTTTAATAAAATGAGGTTCCATGGCCTACTCACTGTGGTGGGCTAGGAGAAAATGTCAAGTGGAGAAAGTTCCCTCTCTCTCTCCATTTTCACCTGGACAAAAAAAGTACCTTACTTTCACCCTCCACTAAGCCAAAAACTCTCTTCAAAAGTCCAGCACCAGCACTAACATTCGAGGATAGATAGGTTTTTTTTCTTCTTTTTCTTCTTCTCCTTAGAATGGGAAAAATGGGAGTTGGACGCTTTTCACCTTTCCTTCTAAATCCATATGTCTCATAGTGAAAAACTCGAAAATCAACAACGCCAGTGGGCAAAAAAGCTTCAAAACTTCTTTGAGTCGTAGTAGTAATACTAAGAAATAGGACGAAAGTAGGTGAAAGTTAACGATTCAATAATGCACTCCTAAATCCTCCTTTTACCGGAGGGCTAGGATATTACAGAATACTAAAAGTATTACCAAAATGAACCTATCTTACTCAATTTAAGAAAATAAAGTATAGAGAAAGCGGAAGGAAGAATAAGACCTTGGAGAAAATCGGGAAAATCCTAAAATCCCTTTTCTCATCGACTAAGGTCATGAATAAAAAAAAAAAAAAAATTTCACCTCTACCATCACACAATAAGGCTCAATTACTGACATTTCAATCCGTCAAGGCCGGTTTACTAAAGAATTAGGTCATATGAATCATTACTCATCAGCCTTTTAGGATGATTGACATTTTCAAGTCACTTGTCATATCCTAAGTAAGTAGTTTGTAGACAAGAATGTCCCATCATTATTGAGTAGAAATAGAATGAATCAACAACAACAATGGTTATTATAACCTAACATACAAAGACGTTAAGTTTGTTACATTTATTCAAAAAAGAATAATAATAATAAATCAAATTATTTGGTTCATTTTATAAAATGAACCAATGAAAATGTTTCTTTTTATAGTACTATAACAGAATGTAGTAATTTGAAGATGAGTAAACTTATCATCATTGTTGGGACAAGTTGTGTGGATGCACTTGAACCTTTACACTTCTCATCCTTACAATCCTTGTCAGTGGAGTCAGAAGTATCCTCATTGTCGGGAATAAGTGTAAGTGATTGGAGGGTATTGATTCGTCCATGTCCATAGGCATGATTTGGTACTGTTGATTCTGGAATACCTCCACAATTCAATCCAGGTCCTTGGGCAGGATCAGCTCCAGCTATCAATACTTTTCTTATCTCATCATAGGTTAGATTTGGATTCTTTTGAAGTAAAATTGCAATAGCTCCAGATACATGTGGAGTAGCCATGGATGTCCCATTATATTTGATATATAAATTGTCAGATTCTACTCCTGCAGATAAAGTATCTTCACCTGGAGCTACTAAATCTGGTTTTGTACCGTAGAGCATAGAAAATCCACCTGGACCTATTCCACTAAAATATGAAACTGAGTCTGATTGTCCAACTGAACCAATTGATAATACATTTCCATCGCCTGGTGACTTTGTTGAACTACAACCATTTTTTCCTTCATTTCCACTTGCCCAGACTGGTATAATTCCAACAGCATGAAGAGCTCTAATAGCGACATTATATAAAGTAACACCATTTGCACCACCTGATCCCCAACTGTTGTTGACAATATGAGGAGCTTTGGTACAATCGCTGTTCGTACCATCAACGTCAAAAGGACAGAACATGAATTGGAAACAACTTAGAATGATACTTAGTTGAGATGTACTTCCTAAGAAAGCTCTACAACTCATCCATTTAGCTCCAGGGGCAACACCAATCCCATTAGTACCAATCATTGTACCGATAGTATGTGTACCATGTCCATTCGTATCTGTTGGTGTCTTGGTTTTTGTACTTTCATGTGGATCATACCAACCATATTTTCCAACAAATGCATGCTTGATAGCTTCATGTGTCCCACGAGCTCCTGTATCGATAGATCCAATTATAATTCCTGACCCATTGTATCCTTCAAACCATGCTTGAGGTGCACGAATTGCATTTATTCCCCATTCAGGCCCAGAATCTTGACCAAGTCTCTTTACAACTTTATTACTTTTCATTGGTTGATTCAAATAGACGATTTCATCTTCCCAAATTTCTTCTACTTCTTCAAAATTTGATAGAGTTTCGATAAGGTCTTGATCAACATTTTCTACAGCGATGATATTTAATATCCAAAAACTCTTGTATGTAGTGACTGACTTTTTACTAGATAAAAAGTCAAGGACTGGTTTCTGAATTTTTACTGCCTGAGCTGACAAGATTGACTTGACACCGTTGAGTCTCTCATTCCGATTTAAGAATGATTTTGAATTAAGACTATTTAATGCTGTTTCTGATGAACCGAATGAGACTAGAATATTTACAGTATTTTGAGACTTCAATGATGACTCTAAAGTACCTTTAAGTTTTACGCTCAAACCCTCAGTACATGTGACTACGGTCACAGTTACCAACAATACTCGCAAGGTCAACATGTTCTGTAGATCTATCAACTCAAAATGATAATGAAAATGATATTCCCTACCTCTAGAAAACTTAGTATTTATTAAAAAACCGTGGCCATGGGTTATGGATGTTTTCATTATCAGTTGGATGTAACGTATCGATTAACACGGAATTTCCATGATAAGGTTTCAACACACCTCTTCAACTTTGATTTAACACTCCATATATTAAAATGAACTCATGAACCGTGGTGGACTTGCGGCAAACTTCCTTAGACGATGGGTTTACTGTTATGGATAAATTTTTAAATGTATGAAACAATTGACGTTTTACGATAACAGTATGATTAATTAAAAATTAATCATCAACAATTACTAATGTGCTCAAATAAGCCTTTACACAATTGACCCTGAATTCTTGCTAAATCCATTAGTTTAGCAGGCCTTAGACTAAAGAGAATGAGTAATCCAAATTTCCGAAAAAAAAAACTTAAAATAAAATCATTGAGGCTATCACAATAGCAAAACAATTATTCCGTTCCCTCTTCTCTTATCATCATGATCGTCCTAATTTACGTCAAATTTATTATAAATATAAATTATACGATAGTAGAAACTTATGTGTCATATTTTGTTAGAGTTTTATTAGTGAGAAATGCCATGGGTTTAGCCTTAGGTCACTAACCTTTGGTTTCCATATCGTCTGGAAACTTTTCAAAATGACATTTTGTCAAAAGTTAGCTTCACCGCAGAAGATGTATTTGTGGTTTTCATTCTACCATCACCACCAGTCATCCAAATAATATAACAATGGGATTAATAAATCCGTAAAAAAAAAACAAAAAAAAACAAATCTTATAATAAAAAATCACAAGAAAATGGACTACGCCTGCCAATAACCCTAAAAACCATCATTATTTTTCCAAATCCACAGGAAGTCGGTTCATAAATCTTATGAAAAGCTAAACCTTGAAGGTGATAAAAGGGTCCTTGCGGTAGCTTAGCTTAGCTATTAGCTTATTGATTTTCTAACTTATGATTCATTCAAAACTAAAATATCAGTAAAAGTCAGCACGCAACGAATTTCAAAAAAAAAATAATAAAAACTGTCAATAGGATAGTACGCATCTTCAAAAAAAAAAGATGTATACCTGTTTCCGCCAACAACGCCTTCAACACACGCAAAATGTCAGGAATGATAGTCAAAATGATAATATATATTTTACTTTCTCTTGTAAAAAAATTTCACCAACTTTCCCTCAGGCCTATTGAAATTTGAGTAAATATAGTCTTATAAATTTTACACACGCCCAATCTCTAACTTATTAGTCTGAAACTTCCTTTGAATGATTCATGATAGACTGTTGGATTTCATCTTGGATATCCATCAAGTCAACATTGTTTTTATGTCAAAGCTCAGAGGTCATTTAAATGTTCATGTCGATCTCAAAACTACCCCTCCCGAATAACGTTTCAGATTTGACCATTTCGACCAAAAAAAAATGTTATTTTTTTTCATTTTCATTTTTCCACCCACGCTCATTGAGGTCGGCTAGGAAATGAAGTTGAGCCAAGAGAGTTTCATGACTCTGGAATTATTATAGACAAGTCAAATCGTTTACGTTCTATTCAAATAACCACTCTGTTGAGTGAGTAGTAGTCCTTCGATGTAGATTTTGTCACGCCATCGAACTACTGCTACTACTAACATCAAGTTACAAGAAAGAAGCATGCAAAAAGCCTCTTTTTTCCAGAATGGAAAAAAAATATAAAATTGTAAAACCTCAGGTTACATGACCTTCTCTTTTCTACTGGGATAGTTTGTGAAAGGANGAGTAGTAGTCCTTCGATGTAGATTTTGTCACGCCATCGAGCTACTGCTACTACTAACATCAAGTTACAAGAAAGAAGCATGCAAAAAGCCTCTTTTTTCCAGAATGGAAAAAAAAATATAAAATTGTAAAACCTCAGGTTACATGACCTTCTCTTTTCTACTGGGATAGTTTGTGAAAGGAGAAAATCAATTTTTTGACAAAGTCACTCGCGTTCCTACACTCTAAAGAACCTAATCAACTAATCATAATCTTAATTTAAAACTAAAAGCAAGCTTAAGAAAGAATAGTTAAGTTTTCTTACCCATGGTCATAAATAGAACAGTAAGGAAGTGTGAGCATGCGTAGAAACTTCCAGACTTGTGTATAAGTCCAATCCAATATGGGACTCACTCGTATCACTTGTGGCCATGATTCATCCGTCATCTATAAACAAATTATATTTAACAATCGTATACTAATATTAATCAATCTATTAACAACTATTAATGATCTCATTTGTTTTTGGTTTGAATTTATTTAGAAATTTACTTGAAAATAATCCAAATTTTGACCACTGGGATCTGAACGACGAGTACCCATAAGAACTGCTTTTACTTCAGGATGATCTGTCACAGTTGATTCTAAACCCGATCGAACTGGTCCATCATATACCCAGACATCTAGGTTATATCTAAATATGTAAGAGAAACATGAGTAACATTTTCCAAGGAGACAAAAAAAAATATCTTTTTTTTTTCTTTTTCTTCAATTTTTACCTCTCTGCAGTTTGAGTTAGAAAGTGTTCCATTTCAGAAAATGGATTTTCATATTTGATAGAGAGAGACGAGAGTTTGGATTCATTCCCTGGAAGTTTCTTTTGAATAACGGCATGAAGGAGGTGGAGTAGAGCAGTACAGTCTTTACCACCGTTGAAGCAAATGCAAAGACTCTCAAGCCCATATTTCTCCAGTGCCTCCTCGAGTTTCTGAATAATGGGAAATAAAATTATGGGATGATTATTAGACTGATTTGATTACTTTCTCTCTAGAAAAGGAAGAGAAAGTAGGGCTTAAGTCAAGGGAAGTGGAAGGAAAGCTGAGAACCTTTGTGTTTTTCTTCAAATAATAGACTTAAGAATATTAAGTCTCCTCTTGTCAGTGGAATCTTATGCATCCAATCGTATTATCAACTTATTCTTATCCCCTTAATGTGAGAACAAGACCAGAAGACAATACTTTCACCTAATATCCAAAGAGAAAAGAGAGAAAGTCAAAAGCTAACTTTCTCTTCAATTTATTACTCTACTGGGAAATATTAGCTATCATTATTAGCAAGAGAAATATTCGGACATTACATTACTACAAAATCGAATTTCTTTTTTTTTTGTTTTCTAATGTTACAAAATCAAGAATTTTTAGGCCTTTGTAATGAAATCTTAAAAAAATTATAATAATAATAAGACTTCTTAATAATAAGATTTCATCGACAAGATGAGGTTTATGGTTGTATGGGATAAATCTAGTAAGTAGAAATTTGATTGTTAAATAAACATACCTGGACGGCAATTTTCACTGGAATATGTAGAGAATGGTTTNCTACTGGGAAATATTAGCTATCATTATTAGCAAGAGAAATATTCGGACATTACATTACTACAAAATCGAATTTCCTTTTTTTTTGTTTTCTAATGTTACAAAATCAAGAATTTTTAGGCCTTTGTAATGAAATCTTAAAAAAATTATATAATAATAAGACTTCTTAATAATAAGATTTCATCGACAAGATGAGGTTTATGGTTGTATGGGATAAATCTTGTAAGTAGAAATTTGATTGTTAAATAAACATACCTGGACGGCAATTTTCACTGGAATATGTAGAGAATGGTTTTGATTTTCGATAATTCCATAGATTTTTACTGCAGCTGTCTCGAGCGGCTGACTATCAAATTGGACAACACTTCCTTCTGGAAGTGACTCAATTAAAAATTTTTCTGCAGCATTGACATCTGCCTCTGAGTTTGAATCCATTGTAATTCTTGTAGAATAGTAGAGGTTATCTATGACTGGGTATGAACCAAAGGTTACTCGATCCTTGAAATGTTCCACTACAGCATTTATTTCTGGAGTAATTCCAATTTCATCTCGATCTACATAGACGACTTTCCATTGAAATTTTTTATCCCCACCAATCAATGGGCGTATTCTTGGAAACATTCGTTTCAAATACTGTGGAATTCCAGGGAAAATATACACATTTCGGACTATGATGATAGGAAAGCTAGCCAACTTTGGTAAATCCGGATTAAACATTAGTGTAGCACTGATAGGCATTTCTGCCATTTTTAAAATGACTTCATTAGAATAACCTTTGTGTCCGAGCCATTTTTGTAAAAGTGTTGCCATCTCTGGATTAACTTCAATAGGATCTCCAAAGGCCTCACCAACGCCAATGTAGGTGATATCATCATGTGTTGGACCAATCCCACCAGTAGTAAAAACATAATCAAATTTCTCTGAAAATAGTCTCACTTCCTGAGAAATATCTGATTGTATGTCTGGGATTACGGATATCCGTGCTAATTTCACACCCAATGCATAGAGTTCTTTACTAATGTAGTGTGAGTTGACATCCATGACTTGACCTTTGAGAACTTCATCACCAATTATGATGATTCCGGCTGTTTTTGTCTTTGAATATGATGGATCAGCTGAGTTTGATCCATTTACTTCGTTAGACCCCATCAGCAGTCTTCCGATTGCCAAGTTCTGAAAAAAAAAAATTGAAAATTTATTAGCAAATTTTCAATAAATTTTATATTTTATGTATTAATACCTGAAAACTTAAGCACAACGAGTACGTTTAATTCTTTAGTTATGAATGAATTGACACGAATAAGACACACATTTTACAAAAAAAAAAAGAGAAAAAAATTAAACAATTGTCGGAAGTCATGATTACATGATTGCCCTCAAGAATAATTCATGTAAATGATGCCATGAAGAATAAAATCAATCCCTGTAGAGATAACTAATGAGTAGAGCAGAATTTTAATATTCTTCTGAATCTTGAGTAAATTAAGTTATACCGGAAGAGTGAAAGTTGTTAATTAAATTTTAAGAAGTCTCTTCTTTGGTAAGAAATCGACGAAGAAGAAGAAGAAAGCTCATAATTTCTCCACAAAGTCTTTAATCGTCTCCTCTATCAAGCCTTGAGGGCAAATTATAGAGTTCTGATGACACTGTTGTTTTGTGTAGTGAGATGGGTAATTATGTGAATTAGCATCCACTTGTTTTACTACTTCCGCTTTACCCACTTTCCCTAAGACAAGAGAAATTGAGGATAATGGACTTTCTGAATTTCCTTCACGCAAATCTCGAAGAAGTGAATCAATCTCTGTAATTCTACGTCTTGTTTCCTCATTTGTCTAAAAAACCGAAATTTTTATTAAAATAGAATCTAATAAAAAAATTTTATTTTTTTTATTTTTATTATTCTATCTAACCTTCCGTCTGTCTTTCTTGATAGAATTTTTACTAACTCCATAACTACGGCTATTTTTGTTTCTGGATACTATATGATTCTTAGAGGTAGCTGAATTCTTGACTTTTGAAATTTTTGAACCTGTCATTGCTAATTCTTGCTGCCTTTCTTGCTAAATTGCTGCTATCAAATGGGAGTTTTCTAAAGAATGAAAAAAAAATACAATAAATTATAATTAAAAAAAAATTTTTTTTAATGGAATTAATATGAAAAATCGTTGAAAAAAAAACAATAACCTAATACTACCAACTAATTTGCTAAAGTTAATCTTCTTCATTATCGTCCAATCGAAGTCGTTTAGCTGCTGGATCTTCGGAAGTATTTGAATTTTCCAGTGTATCGTTGTTAACAGTTGGAATCTGATTTGTCAAAATTTCGTGAGGCAAAGTAAAGGAAACTCTGTACATGTCCTTCAAAGGTGCAACATTTCGAACAAAAAAAATTTCCAAAATTTTATCTACAGGTAATTCGTGTCTCAATTTCTGCCGAACTAACTCAACTGCCATGTTTTTATATTCTTTCTGTTCCATTCCCCTGATGAAACAGTAAATGTGAACTATAATACAAATTTCTTGATTTAACTCCTCTGCACTGACTAATCCCCAAAAAGCATCAAGAAAGTCAACAGCCATTGCTGGTAGGTTCATTGTCACGTGGATTTTACCAGAAGAGGCATAAAATTCAAAGTCATTTGAAAGGGCCGATGGTACTGAATTTCTAATTAATTTTGGAAGGATATTCCGAATGAAATCACGTCCATCTTCATTGAATGTTTTAACATAAGGTTTCACTTTTCGTTTCTCGACATTATGAGCAAGCCACTTGTGGGATTCTGGATTTAAGTCATTTGCATACACAAAACAACGTTTTTTGGCAGCAGGGATAGCAAATGGTCCAACACCAGCAAATACATCGAAAAGGATGTCATGCTGTTTCAGGTATCCGGTGACAATACGATCATGTTCAGATGACAACCTGGAATTCCAGTAGACAGTGGCAAAATCAAATTCAAATTCGATGTTATTTTCTTTCAATTTAACAATAGTATTTGGTTCTCCTGCAATAACCTCCATGTGAAAATTTCGAAACTTATTGTCTATGCTTTGGAGTTTATTGACAACAGTTTTCGCTTGAGTGACACCGTCCAGGAGAACTTGACCAATGATACTTTTAAATGGAAGTAAGTGTTGTCTTAAATTCAAATGAATCAATGACCCAACGAGAGTGTAACCTCCAACTTTGTCTTCCCCATCTGGTAAAATTGAATTGAGTAGTTCATCCCATTTCCAATTCTCATAAAAAATTGTGATGAGTTCATTCGAGGAGGATAGAATGTAAGAATTTTGCTCGACGTTGAATGAAGTTGAAACAAAATAAGATAAATCTGTGACCACATCAGGATTTAAGTAAATCTTCTTAGTTTTTGGATGATTTGAATCCTCTACAATTGATTTGAACTTCCTTAACTTTAGTAAGAAAGGTTTGAGTGAGTTGACAACTTTAGGTAAGTTAGCTTCAGAAACCACAATAGTCGGAACACTAATTTCTTTGGCGAAAGCTGTTTTGTCCAATGTCTTCATTCCGATGTGTAACGGGGGTAGTAACAATCGAAGTTTCTCTCGTCCAAGTTCTGGAGAAATCAGTTCTTTTGCTTCTGTTGCCATCTTCTTGAGTCAAAATATTCCTCTCATTAGAAATTATTATCGAATGATTCAATGACAAGGTTAGTAAGTGGTGACTAAAAATATTTCATAAAAATTCAGAATGGTGGAATAAGAAACCTAGTACAAACCTAATAAATTCGACATTCTAAAATACCATTCGTTGTATTTTACTTGTTCCAGTCATAACAATGATCTGACCTCTAGCTCACCAGATACACAATCCCTAAGCTCATGCTCCGCTTTTATTGTAGTGACTTGAAATAACTTTACAATAATCTATTATTCTCAACCTCAACTAATTAAATAAGTTAGCACAACAGCTTCCTAGAATGATCATCTAGCTTCTTTTCCTTTCCATAAGCAGAGACTAGTCCTACTCCTTGTGAAAACATGTCCTTAGACAAACCTTTGCCTTCAAAAACCCGGTGAAAGTAAAGCACCGTACGCTGATTGCAATAGCCCATTGTATTAGTGTTAAGATTTGTTTTTAGGTTCTTAGGTTAGATTGTTTCGTTAGATGGAAATGCATATGTAATCTGCCAATTGCATGGTGCTTTACTTCGACCAAAAACCCCAAAGGATTGTTATAATTTAATGAAAAATGACTTGAGAAAAGTAGCCCACTTAGCAGCTTTATAAGCACCACATTTTTGTTAATGGTAAACTAATTCAACTTACTCTTCGATTACTTGCTGACACCAGAGAGTTAGAAGAGAATATTGTTCCTTGTAAAGGTTTTAGAATCCGTTCAAAAGCTTTCATGCGAAACCAATATGCCATCCAATTCAACCAAGCAGAAATATGTTTACCAAAGGTATGACGTAGGACATCCAAGCACTTATCAATCAAACCAACCTGTCAACTCCAGCTCAGTTCAACTAAAATTAAAATTAGCAATTAATTAAATTGATTCAAAAGTAAAATTTTTGAATTTTCATCAGACTTTATTCACTTATTTTATTTTACTTAAATATTAAATAAAAATCACCCAACTCCTCATCCAGATATGGGCACTAAAAATTTCGGACAACCAAACCACTGCACTGACTGAAAATGATAAAAATAATATCAACAGAGTTTACCCATTGGGGTTGGAGTTGCTAATACTTTCTGTTAATTTGACATAATCAAATGTTTTAGACTCAAAATGAAGAAAATATCTGACAACAACGAATGAAAAAAATATTAATTTAGTGTGCAGAATGGATCTAATTGATGAAAGTGAGCCAGCTGAAGTCAGACTAATAGTCCGACTGTCAGAGCTATAGAGTCATTCAGTCATTAAGACATCTCATGAACCAGAGCCAAGGATTGGCTACTTTCCGATTTAATATTTTTGAGCAATAGCTACAACTCATTGAGTCAGCCTAGCCCATGAAATGCCTTGAGCCAGAGCAATGGCTCACGAGCTGGCTCACTGTATGTTTTAGTCAAAAGGCATTATAGTTCATTGAACCACTACTGGTTCATTGAACCACTACTGGTTCTGGCTCACCCCAAAACCTAAACCAGGCATGTGTTGTGTTAAAGTTACCTTAAGTACAATAAAAGCTTAAACGCTAACATAATGCATTCAACCATTTCGTCTTTGAAACATTGCCCATCTATGTGATAAAACTTTGGGGGGAAATTTAAAAGCAAAGTGTGTTCTACACTCACTGTCCCACGTGTTGTGTCATTTTCAAAAAAGTCGGTGTTTTGTATTCCCGCATCATTGAGATGTTGGGGTATGTTGAATAAGACGCTTTCTTATGAATCTGATTTTACTTAATTCATATCATAATGATAATTATTAACGTATTTCCTCTAATATTAATCTACCAGAGTCTATTTTTCCAAATGATAGAATAGTGACCTGCTTCCAATAGTACCCTGCGTCTAATAGTGCCCTTCCTCCAATAATATCCTGAAAGTTTCATAGTTTCTTCTTACACAAAATTCAAATAAATTAAATATTTAATTAANCCAATAATATCCTGAAAGTTTCATAGTTTCTTCTTACACAAAATTCAAATAAATTAAATATTTAATTAAAAAAAAGTGTTTTGAAGAAGTTCTAAAAAACCCAGGCTCCTAGATGTAAGAATAATTTAAAAGCAAGACTAGTAGCAATTAATTTTATGATACAAATATTATGGAACATGGTTACTCAACATANGAATAATTTAAAAGCAAGACTAGTAGCAATTAATTTTATGATACAAATATTATGGAACATGGTTACTCAACATAATGATTCGAAATATAATCATTATCTTGCGGTAAATCATTATTTTATTTATTAATAAAATGAATTTAATTAAGAATCCTTTAAAAAAATATTCACAAATTCAGAAATAATACCCTGCCTCTNATTTTCAAAAAAGTCGGTGTTTTGTATTCCCGCATCATTGAGATGTTGGGGTATGTTGAATAAGACGCTTTCTTTTGAATCTGATTTTACTTATTCATATCATAATGATAATTATTAACGTATTTCCTCTAATATTAATCTACCCGAGTCTATTTTTCCAAATGATAGAATAGTGACCTGCTTCCAATAGTACCCTGCGTCTAATAGTGCCCTTCCTCNGAACTTTGCAAAGTTCAAAATTGGACTGCGCATGCTCCAAAATTTCAAAAGTTCAAAATTTCAAAATTTCAAAATTTCAAAAGCCACCTTGATTTGCCCTACTATTTTACACAATTTTAACAGACTAAAAATACAATTAATNTTCAAAATTTCAAAAGCCACCTTGATTTGCCCTACTATTTTACACAATTTTAACAGACTAAAAATACAATTAAGGAAAAGATTAAATAACAAATTTCATAATTTACAATAAAGTAATCAGAAAAATTAATCAAAAATTATTCTGTACGTTTGCTTACTATTTAGCCATTTAAAAATCAATAAAATCAATTGTGCGTCATTAAATTATTGTACGTAGTAGGATCATGAAGTCATTCAAAATCTAAAATAACTCTCTTATTTATTAAGTATCCAGAGAGTAATTTTAGTTTAGAATCTTCGAAATTAATGAAAATGAAACAAATTTTTGCCTAAATTGATGAAAATGAAAAGCTCATTTCATTTCCAGTGTCTTGGTTTGAATGAAAAGAAGTAGAATAGTGAGGATTTTCCATCCCTCCGATATTTCCCTGTCAAAATTCGGAGTGTGACTCAATAGCTCACCCCATGGCGTCATTTCATTTGCTCTACTACTTACTAACCAGTCTACTACTTTACTACTATTGCGTTGGTTTATAAAAATAAAAAAATTTTGAGAATAATAGATCCTTGCCATGATGTTTGTTAATGTGTAGCCCCTTCTGTCGCATCCATTGTTCGGGACCTTTGGCTCCATTTACTTCCAAGTTCCAACTCTCTGAAGAACTAAAGCCGGTAAGTAGAAATCTCGTAATCGGACTATCGATCCCGAATTCGGTCTCTTTCGGTCTCAAACTTTGTAGATTTCTGTCATTCTGGAGGCTTCGGCTGAGTTAGTTTTGATAAACCAGACGATATGGTACGGTCCAATAGTTTGTCTCCTTTCAGTCTCACAGTTCCAGTTGAGTAACACTAGTTTTTTTTTTATTAGAAACTCAAAGGTAATCAAATCCTAAGGATTTACTTATTATGAGAGTTTGGACCGATCATGAGGGAAAGGGAAGTGACCAATGAGAGTCAGTCTCTGTCATCAGTCTGCCAAAGTATGCTCAACAGTTTTTGTTTTGACAGTGGAGAATGCCGTCCAAGAAATGTGGAATTCCAAGAGATTGGAGTAAGTCTGAACAATTGAGTGTGAGTGAAAAAATTTCATTGAAATCCGGTGGGACTTTAGGATCAGGAATATCCAATTCCGCTAGATTTATAAACTCTGTTTCCGATTTATACGCTCCTGATGAAATTGATGCTTTATTGGATGAAATCCGTGATTTGGAACCAATCAGTATTCGTTCTGATGTCCAGGACTTTGAGATTGATGGATCCATCTCAAGGTTACCGTTTGGCTCGGCTGGGAGCATGACCTGTGACTCAAGGACATCCGTCCATTCTTGGGATTCACACCAGCTCTACCATCACAATAGAGTAAGTCTATCACTCAAATTTACTAATCTCTAAAAATAATTTACATATTTTTCGCAAATAGTAAACTCATCAAAGTGATTATTTTCATTGGGAAAGGATTTTTGGTAAAAAAAAAAAGTTTAATTTGTTGTTGTAATTTACGTAAAACTAATGCATGACTCATTCAGTCCCAACAGTCTGTGACCTGAGAGTGGATGACCTCAGTTTTTCAAAAAGTAAATATAAAATTCAATGATTTTTAGATGGAAGAAGGTGACGGGAGACCGGCAATCGGTGGGCCCATATCCATGTATTGTGATTGTCAACATGTGAAAACACCAATTGGAATACTCAGAATTGTACTGATTGTAAGTTTACTTCCCACGTTTAGTAACCGGTGGGATGATTACCTTCAAATTCTCATTAGCAGGTTTATTATTTTTAAACTAGAAGGTACAGGGTGGTTAATCTTTTTTTTTCACTCTAGATAATTTGTTTACACATTTAATATTAATTTTTCCTATGTAATGGAATCACGTGGTTATAGTAGAGAGAGTATAAAATAATCCACTCTGTATATTGATTTTGAAAAGATTCTCTAATCAAGTTGTTAATCTGAAGTAGTACTTTAATTAAGACAAATTTTGTATATAAAAAAGAAAGAAAAAGTCTACAAAACCCGATCCTAATTGAGACTAATGTTGTCCCAAAAGAAGTTTATGTAGTGCCCTGTACCGAAGTAAGTCGTAGTAAGTGCTCTGTATTTACGAGCTCTAAGATTTATGTGATGAAGCAAAAGACGGGTCCAACGGGACTTGTCCAGTAAGATACTAGATACTTGATATAAAAAAATTGCCAAAAAAGTAAACGGAATTTAAATAATTCTATTATTTGTTTCTGTCCAACGAATCAGGTGACGTCAATTATTGGAATGATTTGTTTACTTTCGGCGGGAACATCAGAATACGGTGTATTCACACTCCCATTTGTCGCCAGGATACGACTTATGCTCTTTATTATCCTATTTACAACATTGGTGACATTGCTTCTACTCTTCCTTGACATATCGCTCCTCTACCACGCCTTTCCTTTCCATTACCATCGATGGGTAAGCTTCTCTTCCTTTCAATTTAATTAATTAAAATTATAACCTAATCAATCAATTAAGTAAATATAGGTCATTGATTTTTATTTTCATGGGATCTCTCAGGCGATTGCAATATATACAATGGAGTGTGCAGCTTTTATGGGAAGTTCGGCCCTAATCGTCACTCTTGTTCAAATTTACCAGGAATCATTTCCGTGGGTTCACGGTGTGACACGGTATACTCTCATTGCAGCCAGTGTAAGTCATTCCGGAATAATTTTTTGTAATAACGTAGTAGTATGTGTAAACGATGTGTTATTTAGTACATTACGTCCGGATTTGGGAGTTGAACATTTTGAAACAACACGAAATGTTACATGAAATGTACTTAAATCACTGGAAAGCTGTAGCTCAATTTTTTAATACAGTCAATCTACAAATCTTAATCGGGAAGTTGTTAGATGTGTTAGTTTGTAGCACTTACTTTAAGTTTTAAAAACTTTGAAAACAAGTTTAACTTCAACTTTACTAGTGTGTAAAGTGACTCTGACTCTGACTCTGACTCTCATGACTCTGACTCTATGAATTATTTGGGAGTCAGAGTCATTATATGACTCTGACTAACTCCCTGTTTGAGAGTCAGAGTCATGACTCTCAGACTCAACTCATCAGTAGCAGAGTCATGACTCTCAGAGTCAACNTCTGACTAACTCCCTGTTTGAGAGTCAGAGTCATGACTCTCAGAGTCAACTCATCAGTAGCAGAGTCATGACTCTCAGAGTCAATTCATCAGTAGCAGAGTCATGACTCTCAGAGTCAACTCATCAGTAGCAGAGTCATGACTCTTGTGCATTTCCTGCCCAGAAGCCGATTTTTGGTATTCATTCATGTTCAAACACGTTTCATTCATCTTATCCATTGCATTCATTTTACTTAAGAATGTTTACTCTTTCTGATATAAATTATCTGTTTGTGTTTTGTGTTCGTCCCATTCTTACGGACTTTTAATTAAGTATGGAGGATGATTGTATTGTGTTAAATGTGGAAAATTCTCCAGTTAATGAAAGTCAAAGTTCATCAACATCGATTCAAGATAATCTAAATTTACAAAAGGTGAGAAAAAAGCAAAGTGACGTCTACAATTTATAGAAATTTTATACAGTTTATAGAATTTTTCTCAATATTTAAAAGAAGATATTAAACATTTTTTAATGACTCAGAGTCAGAGTCAGGGTCAGAGTCATGACTCAAGAGTCAGCTCGCGAAAATATGGGGAGTCAGAGTCATGACTCCTGAGTCAACTCCTAAACTACAGTAAGTCAGAGTCAGTGACTCGGGAGTCAATGACTCTGACTCAGTGAGATTTGGGAGTCACTTTACACATTAAACTTTACTGTTTAAAGAAAGAAAACAAAAAAAAAAATTTTTTTTTGAATTTGAGTCACTGAGCCATGACTCAGAGTCACCTGACTCTGACTCAAGCATCAGGAGTGATTCGAGAAGTCATTGAATCATCTAAAATTCATGACTGACTCAATGTGAAAATGGGAGTGAGTGAGTCATGATTATGATTCACCTGACTGACTCAGAAGAAAATGGCAGTCATTCACAACCCTACTTCTACATAACCTAACAATGAAAATCAGATTTTGAAGTCGGATTTCAATCAGTAGAAAAATATAATAAAAATCAATGATTTTTGTACGTTTTCATTTTTATCCAATATAACGAATTTTGAATGAAACTCACTTCCAATTAAATTAGCTTTTACATATCTTTTTCCTGATTTCTGACAATCAAATTTCAAAACAAAAAATTGGATTTGAATTTCAAATTTTATTTTGAAATTAAAAATCATAAGGTTGGCGCATTTGCTACGGTCCATGCTCAACTTTATGACAACTTCATCCAGACTACAAAGTAGTGAAAGAAGATTTCAAAAATTTTAGCTCAGTCTGTATATTTGTGTAGTAAGTAGTGAAAACGGAAGTCTAATAATAATAATTCGATTTTCTACCTTCCGCTACTCTATTTCCATCTTCTCTTCTCAATAAATTGACTTTTGAATTGAATTGGTTTTCTATTCAGTAGTGGTGAAAGGTTCGAGTTTTACTTTCTTCAGGTTGGTTACTACCAGTGAGATCATTAGCTTCATGGGAGCAGTAAATCAATTGGTGAAACTAGAATATTTCACTAGCTACATGCTTTCTAGCTCTTGTTACATTAATATTTCAAACTCAACAGTTTCATTCTATGTTTTTCAGCCAAACATTATAGTTCACATAAATTATTAACAATTTATACCCCCTCCTCGTCTGATTCTTTTTCAACTAACCTTAGGAAGTTGGTACATTATAGATAACAATGGGAATTTGCCAAATGTGATATACTACATAATATAAAAATGTAGTAATACAATTCAGAAAAAAAAAAGAAAAAAAAAGTAACATAAAATTTCACGTGAAACGTGAAGCTGGAAGAATATATAACATATTTTTCTGAAATTCCAAGTGACACGTGTGGGAAAAGAAAATTTTATGTCCGACTAGAAATTTTATTTCAAAATTTTGATTTGAAAATTTTGATTTGAAAAGTTTGAACGTTTGTAAAATGATTAGAGATTATTAATTTTTAATTAACAGGTATTTGGTTTCTTGGCTGGAACTGAAGCTCTAGTGTTAGCTATATATGGATTCTATGACCTCTGTCGCCTCCATTTACCAAAACGTGAAGATACGGACCAACTGACCCTCACTGAACGAGCCAATCAGGAACAGTTGCTCTCACATGCGCAGAATCGACCTCGACAACATAGTGGTTCATCGAGACATAAACATATTGCTGGACCTTGTGATGAACCCCCTGTAACTGGTACAGTTTGGCCTATCGACGACGTTCAACCCTGTTCATCTAAGCATATTCAAGCCTCGATGCCCCCTAACAACTGTACAGCGCATTCCCAATCACATCATTCCTAGTCTCCACTTCTCATCATTTCCAATATAATTTAGATGAATTAATGACATACAAAACTTAATTATTATCTAATAAATATATACAGGATAATTGAGATACAATTTTACACCTTTTCAACTTAAAAAAAAAACAATTTAGAAAAGTATGAATAATTTGGTTGGCTAACTTCACTTTTGGTGAAGTTTTGGTGAACTTCACTTTTGGTGGTAACTTCTCTTGCTTTGTCTTAGCTTGACCAACTTTTGTTAATTTTCAATGGAAATGTTGAAATTATGGAAATTTTTTATCTCAATCACTCTGTAATAAGAATTGCAAGTTAAGGAAAACAGTATACAGGGTCATTCAAATANTGAATAATTTGGTTGGCTAACTTCACTTTTGGTGAAGTTTTGGTGAACTTCACTTTTGGTGGTAACTTCTCTTGGTTTGTCTTAGCTTGACCAACTTTTGTTAATTTTCAATGGAAATGTTGAAATTATGAAAATTTTTTATCTCAATCACTCTGTAATAAGAATTGCAAGTTAAGGAAAACAGTATACAGGGTCATTCAAATANGAAATTTTTTATCTCAATCACTCTGTAATAAGAATTGCAAGTTAAGGAAAACAGTATACAGGGTCATTCAAATACTTTTACTCATGTGAGACTCACTTTCTGCAAAATGAGGTTGGGGTAGTTAATACTATAATTGAGCGCGCGTNATACTTTTACTCATGTGAGACTCACTTTCTGCAAAATGAGGTTGGGGTAGTTAATACTATAATTGAGCGCGCGTAATTTGAAATATAATTGAAGTTGTATAATGTAAAGTTGGCTCATTATAAAACATCTTACTTTTAAATTTTAAATAAAACAATTATGTTGGCGGTATCAATTACCTCTTGTTTTCTTTGTTAGACATTTGTATATTGGCTACTTTTTACCTGTTTTTGGAGAAAGTTGATGAAATGATAAAATGATAAAATGNGTTAGACATTTGTATATTGGCTACTTTTTACCTGTTTTTGGAGAAAGTTGATGAAATGATAAAATGATAAAATGATAAAATGATAAAATGATAAAATGATAAAATGATAAAATGATAAAATGGTGAGGCAAAAAATTTTTGGATAGCCCTGTACTTAGTCAATATATTTAATTTTGACATTGTATGTCGTCAATTGTTGTGAATTTAACTCTCGTCCTTCCTATAATTATAGNTCAATATATTTAATTTTGACATTGTATGTCGTCAATTGTTGTGAATTTAACTCTCGTCCTTCCTATAATTATAGTTACCTAAAGTGTATTACTCTGTACAATTGAAAAGCATTGTTTTGGACAAAGTTGAACCGGAAACAGAGTGAAAGGCGACAAAGAAACAAAGGTTGAAAAAATTATGTAAAAACTTAAAAAAAAAATTGTATGTTACTGCCATTGTGTCTGCGTTCAGAAAGTTTTCGGTTGAAAAAAAATATATATTTAAGGACCAAGTGCCAAACGTTGTTAAGACTTAAAATCTAATAATCTAGTCATTATTAGATTTATATAAAAAAAGAAATCTAATGTTCAATTATCTTTACTTTGTTTTCACAAGTTCACAGGTATTACTACTATTTAATTAAAGTAGTATTTCAAACTATTAATNTTATCTTTACTTTGTTTTCACAAGTTCACAGGTATTACTACTATTTAATTAAAGTAGTATTTCAAACTATTAATTAGAGATTTAGAGCTTTATGCTCTATAAATAATAACTTTTAGTATAAAGGATTCTATGTTGCAAAGTTTAACTGGAGAAAGCAGAGATATAGAATTCACAGAAGTTTAACGGGTATGGAACAGAGTTCGAAAAAATCCGATTTTTTTTTGGGGATTTAAATCGAATCTTTTGAAATTTTTTTTGGATTTTTATATTTCGCTTGTCAGAAATCAAAAAAAAAATTTATTTATTTTAGTCTGAAAGCTTAATTAAAAATATCTTATTAGACCGTCGATTCATTGTTAGGCTGATTATTATCGATCAAATCGATTTATCGATTTAATCTAATTTACTTTAAACTTTATATCTAAATCTACCCATTTTTTTAAGAAAAAAAATTCAATTTTTGCAAGATAAGTTTCATTCCCGTAAAATAAAATTACAGCTAAGAATCAATTATATTNGAAAAAAAATTCAATTTTTGCAAGATAAGTTTCATTCCCGTAAAATAAAATTACAGCTAAGAATCAATTATATTTTGAATGAAGTGTAATTCGTTAGATAAAGTTTAAATTCAAACCTATTGGTTTTATTTGACAAAAATAAAAATCCAAAATATGAATTATTCTTATTTTCGGTTATAAAATTCGATTTAAATCCGAATTAAATCTTATTTAAATCCGTTTTCGAATTTCGAACCCTGGTATGGAACACCGCTTGTGCATTCTCCTTAATTACTTTGAATTCATAGAGAATACTAATGATAAATCAATAATAACATCATTCACCCTACGATTTTATCAATAGTAATAATTATAAGAAATTATTAGCTTATTTAACAAAATTTATTTAAATTTTTGTTTAAATTTTGAACCTTCATCATTTTGAACTTTTTAACCAAATTTTTTAAACAAATTTTTTAGGTCTANTTTTTGTTTAAATTTTGAACCTTCATCATTTTGAACTTTTTAACCAAATTTTTTAAACAAATTTTTTAGGTCTAAACCAAATTTGAGACGAATTTTTATTTAAATCTTTTAATTCTCAGTGTTAATGTTTCCTACTAATTATATCGGGGACTTCAACAAATGTGACCCAAAAAAAAATTAATTAAAATTTTAAAATCNAAATCTTTTAATTCTCAGTGTTAATGTTTCCTACTAATTATATCGGGGACTTCAACAAATGTGACCCAAAAAAAAATTAATTAAAATTTTAAAATCCAGCTAAGCCAATCAAAATTGAATCAATTCAATTTTTCAAGTGTTGATTGGCTGAATTTTAATTTTTTTGAAATTTTTTTGTTGATCTTATTGAAATCGTAAATTTTGAAAAAAATATTTCGGCTTGATTTTTATTAATTAAAATATAAATTTAACGTACCTGTTAGGTACTAAGAAATAAAGGTATTCAAATTTTAAGGAAAAAAAAAATCTACAAATGATGGGCCAAAAAAATTACAAAATTTAAATTCAACCAATCAAATTGGATTAAAAATAAATTGAGAATATTCAATTCTCATTGGTCGAATTTGAATTTTTGAAAAATTTTTTTTTTGAGCATCCTGAGGTTTGAGCATACGTTATAATAATATTCCATTTTGATTTTAACCGGTAAAAAAAAAATCTTTTTTAGTAATTATCAATTGATGATTCTTGAATGCTTTGTTATGAAAATTTACAATAATTTATTGTTATCGATTAGATAAAACACTTCAATCTGCAGCTGCTGTGCAAATAGCTTAAAATAATAATTTTTTTTTTTACTAATTGATAACCTCTGTAATATCGAAAGGTAGAGTTTGAACTAGATTGAATTTTATTGTACTTTATTCTACTTTTACGAACGTACAGAATGTTCTAATTTCCCACGCTTTCTTCTATAGCACGCAACCAATAATAAAGCTAAATAATACGAACAACAATGGAATTATTTGGTATTGAAATACCATCAACAGTTGTTATTTTAGTTACTTTTTTTATTGGGTTTTTAACCTATTTTATATGGTAAGTACGCGGTTTTACAACAGTAAGTGAAAATTACTAATTTAAAAAAAAATTTTTTTGGGGAGGGGTTTTTAGGAGCCGAAAACGAGCTCTAAATTTATGGAAACGACTTGGAATACCAGGACCGGAACCAAATTTTTGGTACGGAAATGCCAAACAGTTAGCCTATGGACGAGTTGTAAGTAAAATAATCTTAATTAATGAAAAATTCAATATTTTTTATATTTTATAAAAAATTATACTAATTTTTATAAATTTTTTTTTGAGAATACTATGCTTGTACTTGAAAATTGGAAGAAGGAATATGGTAAAGTTTTTGGATACTATATTGGACTTCGTCCTGCCCTTAATATTGCAGATGCTGACATGGTGAAAGAAATATTTATGAAACAATTTTCAAAATTTGTCAATCGACCGGTAACAACAATTAAAAAATTAATGAAATCTTTTTTTTTGTAAAATTATAACAATNTGAAAGAAATATTTATGAAACAATTTTCAAAATTTGTCAATCGACCGGTAACAACAATTAAAAAATTAATGAAATTTTTTTTTTTTTGTAAAATTATAACATTTATTCGTTTTTATAAATTCACAGGATGCTTTACAAACTGAGCAAAGTTTGGCAAGACTCCGAGATAATAAATGGAAAGAAATTCGTAGAATTAT
The DNA here is from genome assembly GCA_002738285.1 of Holacanthella duospinosa. Lineage (NCBI taxonomy): Eukaryota > Metazoa > Arthropoda > Collembola > Poduromorpha > Neanuridae > Holacanthella > Holacanthella duospinosa. The sequence continues at coordinate 436,680 of NIPM01000020.1, read as the reverse complement.
GAACCCTGTTTTTACTATCAAGAAACTCAAAGACGTAAAGCTCAGTTTACATTTGACAATTTTTTTTTTATGATGTTCAATAATTTAAATTTTTTTTGAATTTTCAGTTGACAAACTTGATTAATGATGCAGAGAATACACTTTTAGAAGTACTTGATATGAAAGTGAAGAAAAATGAACCAATTCCTTCTTATAGTACTGCGCAAGGTCTTACTTTTCAAATTATTGCAAAAACGGCATTTGCAATGGACATTGAGTCACAACGTGATGAAAATGTATGTAGTAATAATAATCTTAAGTCAATTCAAAATTTTTATTAATTTTTATTAATTTTTATAATTTTTTCTTAGCAACCATTTTACCAAAATGTGAAAGCTTGGCTTAGCTATCCATTTAGTATTTTTACATTTTTAATACTAATGTTCCCTGGTCTGGCCTTTTTATTTCGATTTATCCATACTTTTGATTCTCGAAACAAATTTTGGAATGATTTGAGTATTCATATCAAAAGTATCATCAGACATCGACGAGCTAATCCAGAAGTATGTTAATTTTGAAGGTTATTTTTAATTTAGAAATTTAAGAAAATAATTGGTTGACAATTGTCATTAACCCACTCGCTGCTTTTCGTGTGCAAAAATTTTTTGCACATGGTTTTTATTATTTGCAAAAATAGGTCATTCAAGGTAAACAGGATCTTTTAGGTCTTATGTTAGAAGCAGCAGAAGGAAAACTTGAAACTACAAAAGAACTTACCACCAATATTTTAGCTGATGATGAGCGTGAAGAAATACCAAAATTTTCAGAAATCAAAACCAAAAAAAATTCAACAAAATTTCTAATGTCGGATACTGAAATGGTTCATAATTTGATATTATTTTTAATGGCTGGATTTGACTCTACTTCAAATACATTAGCATTTGCTTTCCATTTTTTGGCAAAATATCCGGATATTCAAGAAAAAGCTTATAATGAAATTATGAGTGAAATTGGGGATTTAGTAAGGTTTTCTACATGTTAAAAATATCATTTATATTTTGTGTGCTAAATTTTGCATTTTGTTTACTATATTTTATCTTTTGTATACTATAATTTGTATTTTGTATTTTGTATTTTGTATTTTGTATTTTGTATACTATATTTTGTATTTTTTTTTGTAGTACTATTTTGTATTTTATATTTTGTATTTTGTATACTATATTTTGTATTTTGTTTTTTGTAATACTATTTTGTATTTTGTATTTTTTTTTGTAGTACTATTTTGTATTTTGTATTTTGTATACTATATTTTGTATTTTGTTTTTTGTAACAATATTTTGTATTTTGTATTTTGTTTTTTGTAATACTATTTTGTATTTTGTATTTTGTATTATTTATACTATATTTTGTATTTTGTATTTTGTATACTATATTTTGTATTTTGTATTTTGTATACTATATTTTGTATTTTGTATTTTGTATACTATATTTTGTATTTTGTATTTTGTATACTATATTTTGTATTTTGTATTTTGTATACTATATTTTGTATTTTGTATTTTGTATACTATATTTTGTATTTTGTATTTTGTATACTATATTTTGTATTTTGTATTTTGTATACTATATTTTGTATTTTGTATTTTGTATACTATATTTTGTATTTTGTATTTTGTATACTATATTTTGTATTTTGTATACTAAATTTTATATTTTGTTTTTTGTATACTATATTTTGTATTTTGTATTTTGTATACTATATTTTGTATTTTGTTTACTATATTCTGAATTTTGTATTTTGTATACTATATTTTGTATTTTGTATTTTGTATACTATATTTTGTATTTTGTATTTTGTATACTATATTTTGTATTTTTTATTTTGTACACTAAATTTTGTTTTTTGTATTTTGTACATAGGAAATCATATCGTCTGAAGATTGCAAAAAATTGAAATATCTGGAACAAATAATCTACGAGACACTGCGCATGTATCCACCTATACCAATGTACGGCTTTTTTACAATTTCTCAATAATTTTATAATTTTCTTATATTTTTTACCTCGCCCTTAACTCGACCTTAAGGGGGTTATTCAATTTACGCCTTGTCCGTCTATCTATAGCGTTTTTTTTTTAGAAATTATTATTTTAAAATTTACCCCAATTTTTCTAATTTCATAGTTTCCTACATCGACAATGTGCCGAAACTGTTACGATTAAGGGCATCACCATTCCCAAAGGTGCTGTTGTCGAATGTCCACCTTGGCTCCTTCATCGAGATCCTGAATATTGGCCAGACCCTGATAAATTTGATCCTGACAGGTTAATTCTTGATACAAACCAAAGTCAAACACCATAATAAAGTTGTATCTATACATTTTGTATATTTTTAGGTTTGCACCTGAAAATCAAACCGAATCTCAAAATTATGCATTTGTACCATTTGGTGTAGGACCTCGGATGTGTCTTGGAGCTCGCTTTGCAATGATTGAAGCTACAACAGCTTTAGCAAAAGTTATTCGATTATACAAAATTACACCTTCGGATAAATTCAAGGTACTTTTTTATAAAATTAAGCAAACTAAAATCAACAAAAAATAAGCCTAGTGTAAAATATGCTTATTATATAACTTTTTCTCCCCCCAGGATACTCTAAAAGTTCAAGTTAAGAATATCCTTTTGAATCCTGCTGAAGAAATTTACGTTTCTCTTATCAAACGAGAGTAATATCTACGGTTTTACTGTAGTAAATTAAATATAAATTATTATTTTCAAAATTTAATTGTAAATTATCTAAATGTTGATGTATAAATTAAGATAATATATTATAAAAAAATTTACTTCTAATTGATATAAGCACTGCTTAGGAAGACTTAAGTCAGTAGTGTGAATATGCAGGAACTCCATATTGTACAGAACTTCCATACTGAACCCCAGGAACTCCATATTGAGGTACACCATATTGTGCTGACTGACCATGAGGATGATGACCTTGAACATGGTTACCATGTCCATGGTAACCATGAGCATACCGAGTGTATCCATATTTTGTATAATAATGTGGAATTTGGTAGTAGTAGACATAACGTCCATGATTAACTGGATGGTATGTCACTACAGCCAATTTTCCAGAAAGACCTCTCCAAAATCCATCTGTGAAGGCTTGACCATAGAGAAGTTTTGTCCGCAGGCGTATTGCGTCGCTGGTTTCAATTAAACAACCTGTCACTAGTACCGCGGACAAATACATCTAGACCAAATTGAAAAATTTTTGTGTAAGAAAACAAAAAAAAATTGTTTTTTTTTAAAGTAATTGTTTATGGTAACCTTACGAAAACTATTGTTCGAGACATAATTCAAAATCACGGTGGTTGTTATAAGTTACACGACGAATCAAATCACTCTCACTACTGGAAACAAAAGTAAAAGTCTCTACTGGCCTTATTATTAGTATTTCCCAGAGTTTTCAAAATTCTACTTCTCAGATCAATCGACAAAAACGTTTTGACACATTTTACCAAAAATTTACAACTTTTATTAACCCAAAATTATAATTTTTGGTTTCAAATTGACTATATTAGTAGTACAAAAATTATGAGAAAATAAAGGTTCTGCAATGCTAACCACAGGTAAACAAATTACTTAACAATAATAATAACAAAACAACATAAAAACATAAAGTGATTTATAAGCAAAAAAAATGCAACATGAGGTTCCTCTTGACTATTTTTCATTATCTTTTAAAATAATGAAATTTGGCTTAGAAATATAATTAGTAAGTTCCAAAAGGTTACATCATTTAATCAAATTCATGAGCACGGTGTGGACCACATGTCAAAATTTGAGCAAAAAATATTATAATTTTATTTTATTTATTTATTTTTTTGCCGTCGCATGGTACGGACGCATAGTTCATGTGAACCATTCTGAATAAGTTGCAAAACTATAGAAAAGTAATCTGTAACGCATCTACCAATGAGATGACGCCATTTGTTTCTCACGCTTCACGCTACGATGGAACATAAAGGACAAGGTGAAGACGGTGGGAATTACATAACAAATTTTTTCCCAATTAGATTTTTGATTAATAGGTTTCAAGTCATGTTATAAGTTAATTCCAAATTATTTACGATCTATGTTGAAGCAAGAGGTCATTGACCGGAAGTGAAGCAACGACCAAAAGCAGTCATGTCTCTTATTACTTGACCTTGAACATTCTACCCCGTCGTTTCCAACTTTATAACTATCATATAGGAGACTATAAGACTACGGTTCAAAATTCAGAAATGGAAAGTTCAAATTTCATATAAACAAATTGAAATTTTTAATTAATTTTATAAACTATTATTATAAAACACTATTTATTATAACATTATTTTATTAAAAACACTACGAATGTTCCTGTCCAAAAAAAAAAAAAAAAAAAAAACATTTTATAATATAATGTACACAAAAATAAATAAAAAAGACAAAAACAGAAAGCAATAGATTGAAACCGGAAGCTAAATATCAAGTCTAGTAACTGAATTCTTTTGGATCAAATTCTGAGGATTTAACAGTTAATTTCGAATTCTTAAACTTTTATTTTAATTTGAAGGATTCAATTCTTATGTCTTATGTGTGCATACGCATGAAACGGATCTAAAAGTGTCAGATATTTTGCAGTTTTTTATTTACACCTTCGGGCTAAGAGGAACCGGAAGTAGACTAGTTTTTTTTTTACTAACGGATTCCATCATTGTTCTTTGTCATGGATTCTTGATCTTATTCACCGTTCCTAAAGATTCAATGNAATTCTTAAACTTTTATTTTAATTTGAAGGATTCAATTCTTATGTCTTATGTGTGCATACGCATGAAACGGATCTGATATTTTGCAGTTTTTTATTTACACCTTCGGGCTAAGAGGAACCGGAAGTAGACTAGTTTTTTTTTACTAACGGATTCCATCATTGTTCTTTGTCATGGATTCTTGATCTTATTCACCGTTCCTAAAGATTCAATGTTTACAAAATTTGAAAAAGAGTCCTTAAATCTTACAAAATCAACTGAATTAAAAAAAAAATTTTTTTTTTAATTTTAAAATTTAAAAACTTTTTTACAATCTGGTTGGAAGAAGATGGGTTTATTAACCTGTATTGAATTACCTATTTAACAAACAAGTCGTTGATATATGTTTATATGCCAAAATCAACGAAGCGAACAATGCAAATTTATTTCTACTCTCCCACGCATGGTAGAGCGTGCTAAGAAATCAAGTAAAACCGCGTCATATAAAATTCAGTCAAAAACCATGTTTTTTAACAATGGATATACGTCAGTTAACCATACTAATTGCATAACTTATGTCAAAAATTATTAAAAAAAAAAATTTTTTTTTTTTTGAAANAAGCGAACAATGCAAATTTATTTCTACTCTCCCACGCATGGTAGAGCGTGCTAAGAAATCAAGTAAAACCGCGTCATATAAAATTCAGTCAAAAACCATGTTTTTTAACAATGGATATACGTCAGTTAACCATACTAATTGCATAACTTATGTCAAAAATTATTAAAAAAAAAAAATTTTTTTTTTTTGAAATTTTTTTAACAAAAAAAATTGAGCTTAGAGTGTTAAATGCAGCTACACCAAGAACGGAATTCTTTTCATGTTAGAGATATTTTGTAAAAAAGAAAAAAAATTTGAACGGATCTGACTATGCATATAACCATTTCGTATAAATGCGTCATACCCGGATTTATTTTTTGTACGTTTTGTTCGTGCAGAAAGAAAAATTCACATCATAAAACAATTGAAATGGATTCTGTCAGAAAGTACTAAACAAAAAAAAACCGTTAATTCAGCATAACTATCTTTAGGAATAAGAATATAATGAGAAGGGGATTGCGGGTCGAATTAAAATAAGAAATTTTTACAAACCCTGTATGACGACAATGAGGGGGTTGAAAAATCAAGAGCAAAAGAATGAAATTCACATTGGGATTCTTATTTTATTATTTTACTGTGATTTCCTAATCTAAAATTAGTCTTGTTTTTGCGAAATCACCAGGTAGTTTTCTACAACCTTCAAACTTCATACTATCCATTCAGGTTCACAACTTTTCTCTAAAATTTTTTTTTTCTATAAGACGACCAGTTTTTTTCTATTTAATTAAGTTACTATATAGAGGTTTGTAGTGCTATTGTTACAACAGAAAACAATTCTCAAGTATCTTGATGACTTAACACTGAACCATTTTTTTTCTCCTGTCATGATCACGACTAAAAGTGAAACTCGTCATTTTTTTTCTCTCTTTATTAAGTGTCTTGTGAGAATTACTTAAATTTTTTACAAAGTTTGGCATAATGATAGCAAACTTTCCATTCAATTTCTCTATTCTCAGAGATATAGTACCTTTGATTAATATAATTGAGGTGTAACTTGTTAAAGTGCATCATGTCCATTTTGTGGAGAGCGTGACGTGTCGATGTTCACGATTTCCAGTTTTTTTATTATTTATTATTTTTTTTTTTTCAAATTCTTATAAAATCATCTCGAATTTCCCACCATGTGGCCCATTCCTATTCAAATTGTTGGGACGAAAAGACCTGGTCATTTCACTTTCTTAATACTCTACGTAGTTAGTGTAATATTTTTGTTTAATTTTATTCTACCTGTATTACTAAGTACGAAAAGACAAAAGATTTTTAATAATTTTATATTTCCTGCTACTCAAGAAGAATTCAAGGAAGAGAGAATCCATCATAAAAGTGAACAGGCGCAGGCGCAGGCGTTGAAGTTAATAGAAATAAAAAAAGTCGTGGGAATATCATTAAGTACAGAGAAGAATGATTCCACCAGGAGAAGTAATCCCACCAAAATATGGTCTCGTCGTCAAGAAAATCATTTGCGGAATCATTGGATTCCAGACATGAAACTAATTCTTGATGAATCCAAGGAAATTTTATTTCCTTGGATTAACAGTCTGGATGGTTGTCAAAATTTTAGTGTCCATTTTGCCAAAAAATATACTTTCCAACCTATGTAAGTCAAATTTTGAGTTTGAGTTTGATTTTTTTTCCAAAAGAGGGTGTGTTGTGTATCTTTTCCTAATACAACACAACACAACCCACCCTACTAACAGATCCAAAAATTTAAAATAATAACTAATGAGTAGCTTTATGGATATGGATAGCACAATTTCAAAAATTTCTTTCAAATTTTGATAATTTATTATTATTTGGACTAAAATGTATTTTTATTTTGTTTCCAGAGCTCTTGTAAGCTATCCCGGAAGCGGTAACTCGTGGGTACGCTACCTAATTGAATCCATAACTGGTATCTTCACCGGTAGCTTATTCAATGATCAAAGTCTCTACAATGCTGGACTTCGGGGTGAAATGAATTCAATAACAAATGGACAAACAATTGTTCAAAAAACATATCATGATACAGCTATTGGTCAAAATCCGTTGATTGGTCAAAATGATCAAAAATTTATATCTAAACTAAAATCTTTTGTCAAAATTTCTCAACTTGTTTTTGGCTACCGTGGGATTTTACTGATAAGGAACCCTTATGATGCCCTTTTGTCATATTGGAATTACCTTAAATCAAAAGATCACAATGGTCAAACTCTCCAACCAAATATTTCATCAGGTTAGATTCAAATTTATAAAATGAGAATCTCAATTTTTATGACTTCAGTTCATAACTCAATATTTATTAATATTTTCTATGTAACTTTTTTAGTTGAATGGAAACAATTCGTAATTGTTGGATCCAGGAAATGGTCATCTTTGATTAGAACTTGGATAGAAAACTCACAAAATCTTTTGATAGTACAGTATGAAAGACTACAATCGAATTCAACAAAAGAACTTGTTAAGATTCTCAATTATTTGAATCAACCACTCGACAAAGTTCGATTGGATTGTGTTAACAAGAATTCGGAAGGTCCATTTTATCCACATTTCAACAATTATTACTACCCCTGTAAAATAAATAATATTACTTTAAAATCCCAACAAGATCTCATTGATATCATTCAATTACATATCAACGACAGTAATGATATCTTGAGACAATATAATTTTCCTATACTTAATTACAATGTTCAAAATTCTCAACATCGAGATATCTACTTATGTCTTAAGAATTAGAGAATAATGGGTTTCAACTTTTATTTTCTTCTTAATTGTTATGATTATTCTTTGGATTTTGGTGGTTGATGTTTTAAAGTCGTTAAAAACTTACAACCTAACCTCTCAATTTAGATCCTCACTTTCCTCAGTTTGTTAAATTNTATACTTAATTACAATGTTCAAAATTCTCAACATCGAGATATCTACTTATGTCTTAAGAATTAGAGAATAATGGCTTTCAACTTTTATTTTCTTCTTAATTGTTATGATTATTCTTTGGATTTTGGTGGTTGTTGTTTTAAAGTCGTTAAAAACTTACAACCTAACCTCTCAATTTAGATCCTCACTTTCCTCAGTTTGTTAAATTAAAAAAAAAATTTTTTTTTGTTACCAATAATGTTATTTAAGTTATAGGAGTTAANTAAAAAAAAAAATTTTTTTTGTTACCAATAATGTTATTTAAGTTATAGGAGTTAAGTTTGAAAATAAAGAATCTTATAATTTACAAGTATATCGTTAAAATTAAAAAATAGATGATGATTGAAAATCTAAGTTTTACGAACTGATGCTAAATATAATAATTTCTTGTAAAATCCACCTCAAGTTGTTAGGGTTTATTCCCACACTTTTTGAAGCCTTTCGGTTTTAGCCTAATTTTTTCTAATCTATTCTCTTGAATCAATGTAACAAATTGTGCGTAAAATTGTTCTACACCCAGGAAATCCTTAAAGAAAGCGATTTGAGTGGTTAGAAAATAATAATAGAAAACTTGATATCCATCCGTTCATTTGTGTTCAAGAAATCAACCAAAATATCCGAAAAGGAAACTTTCTCATCAATTATGTAATTTTTTTTTTGTTAAATTCTGGGACGTTTCTTTACAGATTTTAGTTTCATAATCCTAAAATTACCACAAGAATCTTACGCAATGAAAACCTTATGAATAGGAAACACAATCTGAAAGCCTCTCCAAATTATAAAAGGATTTTCAATTTTCTTTTCACTAACTTTTCTAAACAAAACAATTGACTAGTTATTCAATTCTCAAAGTTTACATGTCGTAAAACATGTTCATAATTAATCAATTTAACAAATTAGAGTATGGAAATCGGTTGAAGTTTTTATTAATAGTGAAATCTTGAGTATACTAAACAGAAAAAATTAAAAATGTAACCTTATTAAATTTGCAATACTTGCGACATTTGCGACATTTGTTATAAGAAAACAATATAAAATTGGATTAAAAAATCCTCCACATCGGTTACAGTGAACTTCGGTTATAATCAACTTCGGTTACGGTAAACTTCATTTATAGTGAACAAAACTTCGGATATAGTAAACTTTAGTTATAATCAATTTTTAATCCAATTCCTACAAGTTCACTATAATTCTAACAATAATACAAAAAAAAAACAAGATAACTTTCAATAAGAAAATTCTAAATCCAATTCTAAATAATCTCTCTGACTCATCCGTATCCGTAACCCTCAGAGTTTATTTTGTTAAACTAACGGGTTTTCTTCATCATGATGACTGATTAGATAACGTAAAGAAAGTTGTGCAAGTGAAACTTTGAATTCTAATTCAACAAGTCTCTTCCTGTCAACTCAATTTCAGTCTTTGAAAATCTAAAAAAAAAANGAAACTTTGAATTCTAATTCAACAAGTCTCTTCCTGTCAACTCAATTTCAGTCTTTGAAAATCTAAAAAAAAAACAATTTTTTTATCATCAACTTCAGTTTCCTTTCCTCTAGTTCATCTTCTCCTCCTCTTTCTTTNAAAAAAAAAAACAATTTTTTTATCATCAACTTCAGTTTCCTTTCCTCTAGTTCATCTTCTCCTCCTCTTTCTTTTCATATTGTGGTTGAATAGAAACTAATTGTTTTGAAAATACAAATAAAAAAATGACATGAATGGACTCTGAGGAAAAGATATCAGTTTCAAGCAAGTGGACGATGAGATATATATGCTCCACTGAATTTTCTACGGGTCTTTTCATAAAATTTATTTATTTATTTTTTTTTTCCGAGACTTCATCTCATCAAGTAGCTCAAGAGAGAAGATACAAGGGAAAAACTGTCGCTTAATAAAAACAAACCTTAAGAATGAGAAATAAGTTGGTAAAAATGTAATCTGAGAGTTTACTATATACATTTTCTATTCTCAATTGACCATATTACAATTAATTCGATCGTTATAATTTTCTTCAAGAAATTTATATCTCCCTTTGTAACAGTTAAGAAATAACTAAAATGGATTTAAGAAATTATAGAAACGACTATATANAAATTTATATCTCCCTTTGTAACAGTTAAGAAATAACTAAAATGGATTTAAGAAATTATAGAAACGACTATATACCTATCATTTATTTTTTTCAATAATTTTTCTCAATCATTCCTTTTAGTTTTTGATTACAGTAGAAAAAAGTAAAAAAAAAGTTATAATCCTGGATTCAACTCCTTCCATTCAATTTAATTTGATTTCGTAGTCATAAGTAAATTTNTAAAAAAAAGTTATAATCCTGGATTCAACTCCTTCCATTCAATTTAATTTGATTTCGTAGTCATAAGTAAATTTGTAAATAGAAAACAAGTGAAGAGGTTTCCAGAGTACTTTCCCCTGACGCTCGGAGACGTTGTGTGGAACTATTCATAAACTTCCAATGATACGATCATTATCCATCCGTTTACATTTTTCGGATGGTGAAGTGGGTTTTTTTTTATTAAACCACTGCCACTTGTCCCGGGAGTTTTTTTTTTAATCGGGTTCATCTCAATTCTGGGACGGTGTGCATGCCGTTGACGGCCTGTCAGCCAGCCACTCTTTCAACTCAAAGGAAAGAATAACCACAATTTATACAAGTACTAGTCCGTATACAGACCACTTTTAATGATTTCACTACAAANCCGTATACAGACCACTTTTAATGATTTCACTACAAATTAATTCAGACGAGAGGATCCATATGAAAAATATAATCTATACATCATATAATTAATGGGAAATACGCCCTTTCCTTTTTTTTTTTCTTTTTCAACTTAAAAAGTTTAGCTAATAATATGTTCAAAATGTTATAATAAACACTGGATAAAAACTATTACTACATCAACATTATTTATTTTTTTATGTTAACTAGTTTTTATCAAAGCATTCATATTTGGTAGTTATAATACCTAAAGAGTTTGTGTACATTACATTTATATTTTTTGAAAGGTTAGATGATATTAAATTTTCTTAATCGTTTTGAGTCTTTGTAACTTAGAATAATAGTACAGTACAACCAGAATTAAGAAGAACCTTCTCTTAATCTCTTTAGTAAATTGTCTCAAAATAACATCTAAGAATTTCAATTTTCAAAAAATCATAACTTTTGAAATATGTATGGCAGAGACTTGATTTTTTCAACTTTGTATCCTACTTTTCAATGTACTTTCTCAAATTGTTAAGTGTTTCTCCAGAAAAAATTGAAAGTGCTTTCTCTGAGAGAAAAAAAAACTCATCTGTCTTCCTGAGTAAAATGGCATGGGACAAAAGTAGCTTCCAGAGGTCTTAAGAACTGTGGTTACACTGTATAATCCGTTAGGGGAAATTAAAAACAGAAACTTATCGGATTTAAAAAAAATGTCTTAACGCCAATATTTCAAGATTTCAGAATTTCAGAATTTCAGAATTTTAGAATGTAGGGGAAATTATTAACCAACATGAATGTATATACAGGGTTATCCAAAATTATTTTTTACCTCTTTGTCGTAGCCGCATGAGTTTCAATCAATAATTTTAAAACCTATAAAATTTTCCAATTAAAAAATTATTATTGCTGATTAGCTAATGGATAGTATTAGTACATGATAGAATCAATGTTTTAAAGCAATGTCTCAAACTGATAAATCACTATANTAGCTAATGGATAGTATTAGTACATGATAGAATCAATGTTTTAAAGCAATGTCTCAAACTGATAAATCACTATAATTATATTATTCAAAAAATTAAAACGTTAGGTAAAAAAAACTTTGGATAACCGTGTAAGAGAAGAGTACCAACTTTCATCCTCTCTCATGTGAATCATGTACAGTATGTCCCAGGAAATCTTCCGTCCTTTTTATACTTTTTTTTTTTTAATGGTAGATGTGAGACAAATCTACGGTAAACTTTGACACAAAATCAGACTAAATTCAAACATACAGAATTGAATCCAATCCCTTATTATACTCCGCTCAACAGAAAATTTTGTAACAACAGTTACATTTTAGTTGTCAAATACTTGACTCAATTTTAATTCAAAATTTTAAGAATAAAACAAAGAATGAAACTAAAAAAAACGCTATGTTAATTTTGAATTTACGAAATTTCAGTGCTTTTTAAAATTATAGCAAAANGAATGAAACTAAAAAAAACGCTATGTTAATTTTGAATTTACGAAATTTCAGTGCTTTTTAAAATTATAGCAAAATTTTTCAATTAAATGCTCAAAATTTGTTCCACGTAGGTATTCCAGGCAGTTGCAGCATGCCTATATTGGAGCGCACGCTTTAAATTTTCTGCGGTATCGTTTTCGTTGATCTTCCCATATAATATAAGAATAATTTATTAATATTCATGCAAGTGTGTATTTCTGAAGCTAAAATATAAGACAATAAATTTTATAATTTTATAACAATAACAAATCAATATAATATAAATAATATAAATATAATTACAAATATCTAATATAAATATAAATATAAAATATGGCAATCTTATCAGAAAACTCTGTTGTTTTAAACCTATTTACTAATACTAATGGTTTATATGTCAAAAAAAAACACGTTAAAATTGAAAATCTCTTTAATTAATTATAACAATAATTCTTTCTTTTTTTTTCTTTTTATTATTGCAGAGATGATCCGAATTGAGATTATATAATAAAATCCTCCCTCATGAGCTGATTGAATAAAATAATATGAAACTTTATGAAGTGAAGCTTGGGTTTCTATTCTTTATAGCTCTTCTCTATGGATCAAATCAAAGAGGAATCCAACTGCGTTTTCAACAATGGAAGTTGAATTCTATTCTTTGTAATTCTTCTTCTTTTGTTCTTCAATTTCTCTACTCTATTATTGCCAAACTCAAATGAACCAAACTCTTCCCTTGTAGCCCAGGACTATAAGAATATAATAATCATTTCTCGGTAACTATTTAGTATTACTACTACTACTATTATTATTACCATTATTATTGCTATTCTCAGTTTCCTCTCTGGATTTACTTTGAACTTTATAAATTTATCATATTGAATTCAGGCATCGAGCCCACTCAGACATTATTCTTCCAGAAACAATGGAACTAGAAAACTATAAGTCCATTAAATACAGTAGAAGGAATTTGGGTTAAGAATCCTAAACTTCATCACAGGATCTTTACCTTCTTTGTTTCAAAAAAAAAATTTTTTATTTCCTAAATAATTAATCAAATTNTACAGTAGAAGGAATTTGGGTTAAGAATCCTAAACTTCATCACAGGATCTTTACCTTCTTTGTTTCAAAAAAAAATTTTTTTATTTTCTAAATAATTAATCAAATTAAAAAAAAAAATCAAAAAAATTATATATAATTAACTTATTTTAACATATTTTTAAATATAATTATATACTTTATTATAAATATCCGCCCAGAAGACTAAATAAAAATAAATGAGCCAGACTTGATGATTGCATAACCCTCTCCAGCCTCATTGATCGCGGTTAACAAATAAGTTTTTTCCTTGATAATTCCTTTTAAATTTTGATCACATGGTTATTTTACTAACATTAGTAATAATTAATGTAATTAGTAATTAATAATTTTGTTTAACGCTAATACATAACATAACCTATTATGAATAATTATTAACCGCGGACAGAAACACCGCGGAGTGAGTTTATACGATTCATTATGTATCCGTCTGTCTGTCTGATGATCCATAGGGTCAATTTTATTTTCCAATTTATAAAAAACGTGTTTAAAAAACAGTTTTTTTGTTTAAATAAGTAACCAAATTATCGTTTCTTATTATATAATTTTTTTTTAACTTAATAAGTCTTATAAGAACAGGAGTGAAACGTTGGGGGTAAAAGAGTGAATGTAGTAAGAATAATATCCAAAAAAATCCGTAATTTCTCGGATGACTTTCCCCAATGTGTAGCTTTCCGTTAGTTTTTTTTTCTTTTTTTTTTCTCATATAATATTAGACGACTGATGAAGATGGTGAGCAGGGATTGGTAAATATATTCTGTAGAGGAGGTTAAAATGACGCCTTTCAGGTCTCCATCTCCAATGAGCGTCCGGATACAAGAGAATCATTCTTGAGCCCTCAACTTTCTACTAACATACACTTACCCTGGTAGTTGTTTGAAGTTCATCTTCACACTACCAGGAGCTCAATGTTACAGAGATGCTGAAACTATTTCTATTACTACCACCACCATCAGAGATCTACACAAGGGGATGATTTACTGTAGTCTTGTTCGATGAACCTAACGGATAACAACTTATAGCTCTCAGAAACATTAAATTTCATTAAGATTTTATACAATTATTATTATTATTTTTTTTTTTAATCTTTACTAATCTCCCTGAAGGTAGACGGAAGTCAAATTAAGTAGCAGATGTGAAAAATTCAAGTAACAATTGTTTGTAACTGTTTGAAGAAATAATGAGTCTACCCAACGGTGTGGAAGTTGTAGGAAATGGTAGCGGTGGGTCGTCAGGTCGAGATGCTCTGTCCCTTATTTCTCAACACCCTGTTCTAGGAAATTTGCCCCCAGCATTTTTCTTACGAGCGGCTGAACGCTATCAAAGAACTCCAAAATGTGCACGGTGTCGAAATCATGGGGTTGTTTCAGCACTCAAAGGACATAAACGATACTGTCGATGGCGGGACTGTGATTGTCCAAAGTGTACCCTAATTGCTGAGAGACAACGTGTCATGGCTGCTCAGGTAAATCAAAAACTTAATCAACTAATCTCAATACAAAAAAAAATTATCTAACTGTATAACTATATGGTTTAGTTTGTATCAATTTGATGATCAAAATTGACAAAAAATTAAAAAAAAATTTTTTTTTTTTTTCAATAGGTTGCACTTCGCCGACAGCAAGCACAAGAAGAAAATGAAGCTCGAGAAGTAGGTTTGCTATACAATGCCACTGGAGGTACAAATTTAGGACCAAATGGTGGGTCAAGTGGAGTTGGACCAAATTCAAGGTCAAATGAAGGTCTTGGTGTTAATAATGATTCTCAACAAACTTCTCAAACAATCTTTGGTATGTCAAATGGTCTTCAAGCCCTCTCAAGTTTAGCCAATTCTGGTGGGAATCGATCCCTCATCTCTGATGTCCCACTTCAATTCTCACCCGATGGGATTCACCATCAGATCACACATAGTGGAAGTCATTTCAATAACCCTTCATCCCCATTGGATCCGATGAGAATCAAAAGAGATTCACCCGATGACTCACCTAGTCCACGTAAGTCATCATTTAATTAAAAAATTAAAAAAAGAAAAAAAAATATGAAATCAGGTCAGGTATCAGATCCATTTTAATTTCTATGTTTCACTTTCACTCCTTGTTATAATAAATAAGTTTCAAAGAGTATCCTATTTCAGATTGAGATTGAGAATATTAAAAATTAAAATTAAACATCAAAAATTATTAATATTGAAACTGGTGAGAGAAGCCGACTAAAGAGAAAATTCTCTTAATTGAATTGCATAAAATTAAGGGAAAAGATGAAAAGAATGAAGGAGAAAGTTTCTGATGCAGAAAATGAAAAAAAAAAATTGAAGAAATATTTCAATTTGTAGTCGTCTTCTGAA
This sequence comes from Holacanthella duospinosa, assembly GCA_002738285.1. Lineage (NCBI taxonomy): Eukaryota > Metazoa > Arthropoda > Collembola > Poduromorpha > Neanuridae > Holacanthella > Holacanthella duospinosa. Next base: position 420,737 of record NIPM01000020.1, on the reverse strand, counting down.
GAAAGTTTGGTTTTTTTTTTTTTTTTTTTGTTTGGATACTTGAAGTAGGAGTGGTTGGGAAGTATTGTATGGTATTATTAGTATATATCAATGACACAATAGATTTCTTTCCCCAACAGACACGTTGGAGAAGGCAACAGACAACAATAGGGTTAGAATTTTTTCAAGACTAGCATCTTTTTTTTCTTCTTTCCCTTAAAGACAAGTTATATTGGATATTTTCTTCAAGTGGAAATGTAATTTCTTTGCTTTTTTTTTTTCATTATTTTCTTTCGTTTTCTTTTAAACGGGAAGAAAATCTATCAGAAGAAGAAACTAAAAGAAGAAAAAAAAAACAGAGTATTTTCACTGGAAATTTTTTTTTAGATCTGCATGAGACATGTAAGTTGGTGTATAAGAATTAGATTTTTTTTTTTTCAAAGACAGAAATCATTAGTGTACAACAATGGTTTTTTTTTTGAAAAGTAGACGAGAAAAGTGAATGTTTAGAAAATTATTTACCCTTCTCAACCTCTTTTTCACTCATTCAATCAAATTTGGTAGAAAAAATAAAACTTCCTTTCACTCAACCACCCCTTTATACACTTATTAATATTTTTTCACCACCAAACTTTTTTTCAAAATTATGAAAAAAAAAAAAAAAATCTTGACTTTTTTCCCAAGTCAATAGAATAACCACATTATACTGTGGTACTACTTGAAACTCATATTGTTTAATTCAATCATTTATGAAAAGCATCGTGTTTGAGATTAAATGAAAAAAAAAAGTTGCACAAAAGCAAAGCGATTTGGAGTTTAGAAATTAAAGAAGAACAAAATAAAAAAAAATAATACCGAATTCTGTAGTCTATTCAAATCACTTTCTAGATGTTTTAATAGTAGTAATTAATCTAATGATACGAAAAAATTAATTAGAGATTTGGAGTAATTAATAAGTTTTTCTAAAAGAAAAAAAAAATCAATAGAATCAAATACAGGGTGGTTAAAAAAATTTTTCTGATGTAAAAAAATCGGTTTTCTTTTTAACCCATAGGAAGCTGACTAAAGTTGAAGAAATGAGTTATTACATAAAACAAACAATTTAGAAATTTTGATTTAATTCAATTTTAAATTTCCTCAATTCAATTCTTTCGACCATTAATCATTACCAGAGAAAACCAAAACTTTAAAAAGATATGAAGAAACTCGACACCAAAAAACTTTACTTATTGTTAGTTTTTATGTTAATAAAAAATACTAGGATTAAAAAAAAAAAAAATTTTTTTTTTCTAAATATTTTTTTTTCATCCATTTGTTTCTTATTATTTAACCCTTGAGTGTCCGTTTTATCCCCCAATCCAATAACTCTATTTCTTGAACTTTATTTTGAAGAAATCTACTATATATTCAGAAGAAGTGTCTGAAGTAGTGAAAATGTCATTATGGACATACCTCCACGTCGCCATTTTTTTTTTCAACTTTTCCAAAGGAAAAGCAATGAAAGCATTTAATTTGGAGTTTTTTAGTCCTTTCTCCATTGGAATTGGAGAAAAGTCGTAAGAAAGACTAAGAATTGAATGGACGTGTTTCTCCTTAGTAATAGCATCCTAAGAACTTTCTTCTTGTAATAATACTTTAACATGATGGCAAAGAATCTCATTTCTTTCTATTCAACACCACACCCATCATATGTACTATCTCTATTATTTGAACAAAAAAAAAAGAGTTAAATGACAAATAATAGAAATACCGACCAGTTCATTTCTCATCACTTCTAGCTATATTCTGTCCAAGAAACAAAAATAATCTCATCAGAAACCTCATCATTGCTTTCCAGATGCTTCTAAACAATTTACAATTTTTTGGGCTCATATCAAATTGTTTTTTTTTGTTTCCCTCGATTCAATCGAAAACCAATATCCAATTTGGGAAGATTTTTAGGAAATCCGTCCCGATTTTCAACCCTTTTATATATAAAAAAATTTTTTTTATTTTTTTTTTTATTTTTCTTTATAAATTTTTTAGGATGATACTAAAGGAAAAAGAACCGCTTTTCNTTTTTTTTATTTTTTTTTTTATTTTTCTTTATAAATTTTTTAGGATGATACTAAAGGAAAAAGAACCGCTTTTCTGAATTGACAATCGTCANTTTTTTTTTATTTTTTTTTTTATTTTTCTTTATAAATTTTTTAGGATGATACTAAAGGAAAAAGAACCGCTTTTCTGAATTGACAATCGTCAGAAAATAGTAGACATTTATTAGTCTTTCCGCTCATACCCTCTTTTCAAAAGAACTCGCATCATTTAAAAAAAAATTTTTTTTTTTTTTAAGTTGTATTTTATACACGTATCTCGATTATGATTACAACCCCTTTTTATTATTACTCCTCTCCAATGTAATAATGAAATGACGAGAAATAATAAAAATCTCTATTATTAAATTGTATTTTCTATTTATATCTGGGCTACAAAACCTTAGAATACAATAGGAATTGGGCGGAGAATTTTTTTTTTTCGGATAAACTTCAAGACCTCAATTTAACCCTTTTTATACTTCACTTCATTTTCTAACCCTTCCCACTACTCAAAAAAAAAACATACCGACTTGATAATTTTCTCGGTTTTTATATAACCATTGATACGATACGATACGATATTATACGATACAATCTATGCCAAATTTTTTAACCTTCTAAACAACACCGNACCATTGATACGATACGATACGATATTATACGATACAATCTATGCCAAATTTTTTAACCTTCTAAACAACACCGCTTTTTTTGTTTTCAAATCACAAAACCTAGAGATTCTGAACCCAATGCAATGTATGAGCACTATGCACCCATCACTAGGAGATTAAGGTTAGGCACTACGTACAATATACCCAACGACAGCCTGAGGTAATTTGATAAATTCGATAGATTTTCGTAACTTTTTTTTNACCATTGATACGATACGATACGATATTATACGATACAATCTATGCCAAATTTTTTAACCTTCTAAACAACACCGTTTTGTTTTTGTTTTCAAATCACAAAACCTAGAGATTCTGAACCCAATGCAATGTATGAGCACTATGCACCCATCACTAGGAGATTAAGGTTAGACACTACGTACAATATACCCAACGACAGCCTGAGGTAATTTGATAAATTCGATAGATTTTCGTAACTTTTTTTTTTAGAAAATTTTATACAATAGAAAGAAATGATTCTTTAATTCATATTTAATATAACAAATNTTTAGAAAATTTTATAACAATAGAAAGAAATGATTCTTTAATTCATATTTAATATAACAAATTTAGACTATTTTCTATTAATATTTTCTGAAAATGTTAAAGGGAAGTAAGAATTTGTGATATTGAAAGAATTTCTAGATCCTCTAAGTTCCTTTATACTCCAGGTCTCTTCCCTCCTCCACCCTCGCAATTGGAGGTTCTCAATGGAATAAAGGCTATTGAGGACAGAGTGACAGTATCATGTTCCCATTTGTCACTTTTATCATTTAATAGAGACTCATAAAACTGTTGCAGCATATGTCTCACTAAAATAGAATAGAAAAAAATGAGATTAGGAAATTGGGGGAGTATAAGGGGTATCAATTCAAAAAATTCTTGGTCCAGAAGGAGACACCCGATACGTTCATTATGTCGTGTCGTGACGACGGAGAGTTTAGAAAAAAGAAAATTAAACAGAATCCAATTCAATACCAATCTCATCACACCATCAGACCAAGGAATACAGTATTCAATTTATACAGATATATTAACTCTTTGCAAAAGAACCTCAATCATTCAATAATTCTTTTACAACTACTGGGGTTAATGGATTGGAANATAGATATATTAACTCTTTGCAAAAGAACCTCAATCATTCAATAATTCTTTTACAACTACTGCGGTTAATGGATTGGAAGAAGTTTCTCTTATCTTTCTATTAATTATTCTTCTTTCTTTTCTTACCTTGTCGGAGATAAGTCTTTAGTATTCAAAAGGAAGAGATTTCAAAGAGTTAACCNTTCTTCTTTCTTTTCTTACCTTGTCGGAGATAAGTCTTTAGTATTCAAAAGGAAGAGATTTCAAAGAGTTAACCCCCTGCTGGCGTAGACGAAATTAATTGAGATCAGAAAGGTTCAGGCAACAGACAAACTCTCACTTACAATATAAATACAATCTACTTAATTTTTTTCTATCCACTTTCATTTTAGCTCATATTCTACCACCCAATGTTGTAGAATTGATACCTCAACAAAATTCAACAATTCAAAAATTCAAAAATTGATATTTACCAGAGTCAGGGGAAAGAATACTCAACTGAGACTGGCTGAACTTGAATTTTTTAAATTTTCTAGGGACATTCTAGAATTAATTCTAGGACACCCGGTATGTATAATAATGATATAANCTATCCACTTTCATTTTAGCTCATATTCTACCACCCAATGTTGTAGAATTGATACCTCAACAAAATTCAACAATTCAAAAATTCAAAAATTGATATTTACCAGAGTCAGGGGAAAGAATACTCAACTGAGACTGGCTGAACTTGAATTTTTTAAATTTTCTAGGGACATTCTAGAATTAATTCTAGGACACCCGGTATGTATAATAATGATATAAATCCAAGTTTTTTGAAGAGCAGATTCATAACATTTCAAATTAAAATTTAAAGAAAAAATTACTTTCGTTTCACTAATGTTAGACTAAGGTTTTCACAAGGTTTTTNGTTTCAAATTAAAATTTAAAGAAAAAATTACTTTCGTTTCACTAATGTTAGACTAAGGTTTTCACAAGGTTTTTTTAAGGTTTTCACAATTGCTTGTGCTGAGGTTTTATAAGGTTGGATTTTTATTTAATCATTAACTACTATTAAATCCAAACTTCACATTTTATTTACACTTTTAATTTCAAATATTTTAAAACTTTTTCAGTAATTTTAACACTAATAATTTTATTTTATTTAAATTTACTTATGCGCGTAATTCATTGATAGGGCAATGGCCAACGTCAAATAAACTTATTGATTGATTAACTACTGTAAGCAACCTATTGTAATAAAAAACGAAAAAAAAAAANAATATTTTAAAACTTTTTCAGTAATTTTAACACTAATAATTTTATTTTATTTAAATTTACTTATGCGCGTAATTCATTGATAGGGCAATGGCCAACGTCAAATAAACTTATTGATTGATTAACTACTGTAAGCAACCTATTGTAATAAAAAACGAAAAAAAAAAAATCAGACAGATTTTCGACACTACAAAACAAAATTAATCACCCTGTATTATTATACATACCTAATAGCAAATTAGAAATCAATGTGTTAAATTTTGTTTGAAGAATTTTATTTAGTGTCAGTAATTGTTTGAGTTTCTCANCCAACGTCAAATAAACTTATTGATTGATTAACTACTGTAAGCAACCTATTGTAATAAAAAACGAAAAAAAAAAATCAGACAGATTTTCGACACTACAAAACAAAATTAATCACCCTGTATTATTATATATACCTAATAACAAATTAGAAATCAATGTGTTAAATTTTGTTTGAAGAATTTTATTTAGTGTCAGTAATTGTTTGAGTTTCTCAACTTTTTCATAGCCTTGGCCGTCATTAAGAATAAATAAGTTAAAAGTGAAATATTAAGAGTTAGTTTTAGTAAATCTTAAGTGAAAGTAAGACGATCACATTAAGCCAAAATTCTGTAATTTAGTTTGGTTTGGATGTAATGGAGTGAAAAAGTCTTTAGGTCTTGAACCACGTAATTTCACACTTTCTCTTGATGTCTTTATGAGAATGAAAGGCGGGTAAAGATGAAATGAAGCATTTAATTTCTATTCTAAATAACACATTTCCATAGAATAGAAGAGAAAGGAGTGAAAGGAATTTTTCTAATTTCTCTTATTTTTTTTTGAATTGGAAGAGAAGAAGAATAGGTTAGAATTTGGTAAACTATAAATATGAGAAAGAAAGACATCACCATTTATTTTCATTATTTCCTCTTGTAATTTTCTACCCTTTTGTTCATGACATCTTTTGGCACTTTTCTCCCACCACGCCCACTCACTCAAAACCAACTTACAAATTATCTACTTTACTAAAAACTTTGAAACCATTCACATAGTTTAATTTAACTTAACTTACTATTAGTAACTTATCATTTTCTTAGATTATCAAATGATAATATCTACTTTCAAACTCATTCTTACATAATTGTTTTAGTATTATTAAATGGGTGGGGTCAGTGATTGAATTTCAAAAGAAAAGAAGAAAAAACAACATAGAAAATGATACCTCTGATAACTTTTTATTTTTTTTTTATTTAAGATTTGTAATCTCAAGTTTTATAAATAAGGCTTTAGTTGTTTTTCTTCATTTTAACCTGAATTTGAGACACGGTGACATTTGAATGATACAAAGAACACCTACTACTTTCCTAAGAAAACGAATATATTTTATTAAAAACTTGAAAGTGTTATGTCACCTCTCGGAGCCTTTGTATTTTTTTTATCAATTCATCTGAAATTGAGTCTTTTATCAAAAGATCTACAGGAGTGTGTTATTCAGATTCGAATTTCAAATAATCCAATCACTACATTCCGATTTCAACGTTTCTTTTCTATCAACCAAAAATACCCATCTTTTAGGGTACCAAAATGTGAATTCGAAAGTAGAAATCGGTCTATACAGGGTGTTTCAAAAAAAAAAATTTTTTTTTTTGGGTTGGATAAAAATTTTTTTTTCTTTTTGATTCAATTTTCAATGCTGTAGATGACTAACTTTAGATCTGATATAAGGCTTTTTTAGATCTGGTATTAGCAACTTACATATTTTTTTTTTCAAATTTTGGTTAATAATTTTCTTATTTTGAATTTTGAGCGGTTTACTCAATTTTACCGCAACTCACTATCACACAAAATTGTGTGAAACTTTGAAAAAGTGGAGAAAACTTGGTACCAAAAATTTAAAACACATGGTAGATTTAAATAATATTGGAACCACTATCATATGAAATTTGAGGGTGAAAGTGAAAAAATTTTTTTTATCTACCACTTTTTTTTATCAAGTGTAAATTTCGCTTTCACTAACACTTTCACTCACCCCTTTCTCTTTTGTCTCAACTAACACTAAATTTATACACTCAATTATTGATTTCTTCTACTTTAACCCTTGAACTACTGATAAACTAGGAGCATGCATAATTCTTTTTTTTTTATAAAATTTAGACAACANAACACTTTCACTCACCCCTTTCTCTTTTGTCTCAACTAACACTAAATTTATACACTCAATTATTGATTTCTTCTATTAACCCTTGAACTACTGATAAACTAGGAGCATGCATATTTCTTTTTTTTTTATAAAATTTAGACAACATTCGATCACTTTTGACTTTGACTTTTTTAGAAATTGTATTTAAATCTTTTCCTTCATAGGATCAAAACGACAAAGACAAGATTCAGAAAGTGATCAAACAGATGGGGATGATGGGGATGATCGTTTGAATTATTTAAAAGAAGATCAAAATCTTCGAGGAGATTCAAATTCAAGTCCTTCACCAGAAGATATTTTAACAATACGTCAACGAAAAGGTAGTAAATACAACAATACAAATTCCCGTCGAAATTCCAATTCCAGAAAAACTACCAATAATGGTAACTCTGGAAAATCTCCAACCACGAGTCATAATAAAAACAAAAATACTGTTGGAAGTAATAATTGTCAAAATGAAGATATTTCAGAAGATGAGCTACTGAATGGAGAAAGTGAGAATGAGAATGACAACAATGATCAAAATGACAGAGAAGAAAATAATAATGCAGCTGTTGCTAAAGAAGAATATTTACGAGCACTAGCAGCTGAAGGACTTCGTGTAGGAAGAGAAATGAGCAGGCGCAGTATGCTCAAATCATATGCAGGAAGTACAAATAAACGTATTGTACGAAATGATTTTGTTTCATCTCCTGCAGTTGAAACATTACTTCGTGTATTTCCAACAAAACGAAAATTTGAAATTGATGCAATTCTTCAAAAAACAAATGGAGATGTATTAAAATCAATTGAATTCTTACTTGGTACTACTGGAATTGATCAACGACAAACAGGAACTGGTAACAAACATCTTCATGAAGCAATTGATTTAGCTATTGATCCACATAAATTCTTTGAACAAGCAATTCATCTTCAAAATAGTGCTGCAGCAGCACATCAATTCCATCAACATGCAATGAAAAATGTAACTAGACCAATCAGTCCTACTTCTTTACCAGGAGTACCAGAAATAGCATCAGCATTTTCACTTTTTGGACCATATTCAGCAGCAGCTGCTGCTGCAGCAAGATTTGTACCAAATCATCCTGGAGGACATCATCGAAATCGTTTCATCCCTTCACTTCTTCCTTATGGTATTTCAGGTATTCATGGTGGTAGTGATTTTTATACGAATGGTCCATTACCACTTGTGTCTGCAGCAGCAGCAATGTCTTCAGCAGCACTAAATTTTGGTCATCATTCCCAACATCATTCACATGGAAGTCATGGAAGTTCATTGATGACACATGAAGGTGCTCGGAGTTCTCCACCGGGGTCAAATGGGCCTGAAGGACCTCATTTAATTTGCACTAGTGGTAATGGTGGTGGTGGTGGTGGTAACAATAGCACTGGAGAACGTGAGCTTGGAACTCCGCCTACTTCTTGCTCGGGCTCTGATAGGGCCAGCTATTCAGAGTAAAAAAAAATTTATTGTTACACAAAAGGTATCCAACTCATTGAGATTCTCAGATTCCATTGTTAGAAGCTTGTAATAACTACTTCAAAAAAAAAAACCATTGTTGAAAGGATGTAAAAGTGTCGGTAGGAATATTTCATAGGTTTGTGCCAAGCTACTATTCTTGTGTTAATTGGTACTTTACATTATAAAGCTTTAGTTAAGTACCAGACTGCCAGAGGTTGCCAGGTTGTCAAAAATTCAGAATTTTGATTTTGATTTTTGATTTTTTTTACTTATGATTCTGCCATTGTTCCTTTAGCATTATTATCATTACATTTAAAAATATTTATTATTTATGATTTTATTGTTTATTCGAAATTTATATATAAAAATTTAGCATTGCTATAACTAAAAGTATAATTATATAACATGTATATAATGTTAGATTACTTACATTCATTAGATAGCATTAGATAAAATAGAGAAATCAGAATATTATATTCTGAATTAATGCATTTAATAGTTGAGTCTTGGAGTTGTTAATTGATACTCTTCAACTTAAAAAGCTTGTAAATTAATCAAGCTCTTCGTATTCTAAAAAAAAAATTAAATTAAAAGCTTGTAAATCAATCAAGCTCTTCGTATTCTATATAAACTTATTAAAAGCTTGTAAACCAATCAAGTTCTTTGTATTGTTAATAAGAGTTTATTTAATATGGTTTCAGACTTTCAGAGGTTAGTGAAAGTTATATTATTGACTTTATATTAGTAATTATTAACTTTATATTTTATTATTTATTATTCACTTATATGTTTTTCCGTATACTTAGCATATTAATTTTATTTAATAATTTCATCCTTTGTTTACGAGCTTAAATTAAAAAGTCATCAATTTCAATACGAAACAATAAAATATTAGCCAACATCATTAATATCTTAAATGAGTCACCACTTCCTGAGACTAACCCTTAAACTCAAAAAGTATTAAGTTTAAATATTCCAAAATTCTAAAATTATAAGAAAATTGTAAGATGTAAGAAAAAAATTTTTTTTTTAAATTGGGAATTTGAACATTTTATTTTTGGCAATAATGTTTGATTAAAAGTTTGATGAAAATAATTTCAATGAAAAGGAAAGTGGGTAGTTGTGGTTTGGTTAGAGATGAAAGGGTTTAGATAAAATTGGGGGGTGATATTCGTTGTTAAATAAATCAGAATCGAAAGCCTGCTACCTCTGTCTGTTAGAGACAGTCGATGGTCGTGATTACGTTTACGTAGACTATTTCAAATTGAAACAAATAAAAATCTAAAGGGTTGAATAAAAATGTAAAACCGGCCCAATAGGAAAGGGTTGTTGTGAAGATTGTGATTCTGAATGATATTGTTATAGTAAAGAAATGGATTTTGGTTTCAGCAGACAGGAATTGTTAGTGCTTTGAATAGACTTCTAATTTATTCTATTGTAGCGACCGGAGTCGCCAAGTTAATTTAATATAAAATAATATTGAATATTATTACTGACCAAGGAGATTACTNTGTAGCGACCGGAGTCGCCAAGTTAATTTAATATAAAATAATATTGAATATTATTACTGACCAAGGAGATTACTCCTTGGCCAGTCTGTTTCCAACATTGAAAGGAGAAGGAACTAATAAAAGTTCCTTCCATTAACCTCTTGTTATTTATTTAGAATAGGATCCATCGTTCCCTTTGACCTTTTAGGTCAAAGAAAGAAGGGAACGGTGGATCCTACATGGCGACCATGACAGGACCAGCTACCGAGTAATCGGTAGGGTCCTGCAAATTTTCGGAAAATTATGGCTGCGGTCATAAAGGGAAAGGGTTGGGGCGCCAGTTTGTCGCGCCAGATTGGGTTTGACTTTATTCAAGGTCAAACCCAACCAACCAAAAAAGATGAAAAAGAAGCCAAGCGGGAGGGCGTTTTTCTTCTGAGACAGAATTGGAAGACAATGTTTCTGTCTTCCAGCCTCAGTCTCTTAAAAAACTTAGAAGAGGAAGGAGCTGCGGGGAAAAAAAAAAAAAAATTTTTTTTCCATTTCGATTTTGTTTTTGATTTTTTATTTTTATAGTTTTAATATAAATTNAAAAAAAAAAAAAAATTTTTTTTCCATTTCGATTTTGTTTTTGATTTTTTATTTTTATAGTTTTAATATAAATTTAAACTAAAAATAATTAGCCTACCTTTCTGTGTTGTGCTCCATCCATCCATCATCTATACTTCCGGACAACCGACGAGGGAGCGGAGTCGAGTCTTCCGTCGGGCAGCTTTGACCACCGACTAACGAGGGAGAAGGGTAACTTGGGTCAACCTAAGGTCACCCAGGTCAAGTAAGGTGTCAACGGCGCGGTTATAATTTGCAATTTAGTCACTAGGACTAAATTGCGAAAATCGGAAAAATATAATTTAAAAATCAGAAAAATAAGAAAGTTTTTGAAAAAAAAAAAAAAAAATTTATTTTATTTTTTCTTTGTAAGCAAAAGGTCAAGTTTTGACCTTCTACTTACAAAGACGGTAAGCCAAAGTTTTGGCTTTAAGGAATTGACAGTCCAAGTAAGGACTAGTCAATTCTAAAGCCAAAGGCCTGGCTAGTAGATTGACACTCCAAGAAGGGAGTAGTCAATCTGAAAGTCAAAGTACTGACTTTGAATCGACAAGTTCAAGTTAGAACTAGTCGATTCAAACGCTAGAAGTTCGACAAATCAGTTTAGATTTGTCGAAAGTTAGGGTTAAAGTTTAAAAATTAAAGAGACAAAGGTCTAAATTTTTAAAGAGACACAGACTCAGAGTCTGTTGTCATAGATTTTATGAGTAAAAACTCAAAGCAGGACAGGGAATTAAAAAAGTTAGCTCTTCCGAATAGCCAATTCGGAGAAGACGTAACTAAATTGAGGGTTAGGTAAGCTAACACTCAGAAGTAAGTCTAAGTCTCCAGATTCTGAGACTGGAAGTTTAGGAAATTTAGACTTAGGATTATTGAATTTAGAGACTCAGGAGGTAAATAGATCAGACGACTTAGAGTACCCGGTTTTTGAGAACGAAGTGCAAGTTATGACTTCGTATACAAAAGCCGAGGGTGATGCAATGTTAGCTCAGGTTGTAGCTGGCATGCAGGAGAAAATAGATCAGGCAGCTACAATAGATGTAGATAGGCAAGCAGAAGCAATAGCTAAGGCTTTACAAAAGGTAAAATTTGGAGTAAGCTCAACTCCAATTCCAGTACCTGTTTTTAACCCAAGAAAAACTTCAGCTGAATCATACTTAGCTGAAGTTGAGGGATATTTTCAAGCAGGTAATCATAAAGAAGAAAGTTTTCTCTTTTTGATTAAAGGTATTTTACCAAAGGAATCTAAGGTTTGGGCAGATCATATCATTACAGCTGAAATGAACTGGGTTCAGTTTAAAGTAGAATTCATAGCTAGGTATGATAGTTGGACTGATTCAAACGAGCGCATGAAAATATTACAAAATAGGAAGCAGTTAGGTCATGAGTCGGTAGAATTTCACATTTATGACATAATTAGGCTTTCGAAGATTGTTTTTCCAACTGAGACGACAGAAGAGTCGACTCATAGAGCAAAATCGGCTTTGCATCCTAGATTAAGGACAGCATTAGGCCCTGTAGATTTTAGAACACCAGAGGAGTTGTTCAAAGCTTGCAGGTTAGCTCATGCTAATCTAGTGTCGGAGGATCAGTATAATAAGGTTCAGTCAACCTTACCTCCACTAGTTAGTTATGATGAGAAACCTGAGAAAAAACAGGAATCTCATGAAGGGAAAAATAATACAGGGAAACAGAGTCCAATTTCAAATTGGCATAGTAGAGGCCGAGGTAATTTCCAGTTTAGAGGAAATAAAGACCAATATTTAGGGAAAAGACCAGATCAAGTTTCTGATCGACCAGTATTGGGTTCTCTATCAGTCGGTGTCGGTGGTACTTCAAGTAGGGGTAACCAGGGTGGCCAAAGAGGGACAGGAAATTTAGAATTTCCTAGAGGAAGAACTTTTCAAAATACAAATAAAGATAAAAGTAACATTCAATGTTACAAATGTCAAGGATTCGGTCACAAATCTNAACTTTTCAAAATACAAATAAAGATAAAAGTAACATTCAATGTTACAAATGTCAAGGATTCGGTCACAAATCTTACGAATGCTCATCGGCTATGGGAGTAGCGATGACTGCAATTTTAAAGACTAAGGACGAGTCTTTTGAGAGCGACNTCGGCTATGGGAGTAGCGATGACTGCAATTTTAAAGACTAAGGACGAGTCTTTTGAGAGCGACAAAATACAAAGTGCTCAAAAATCACAAAGTCAGGATAATAATTTAAACTAGAAAAGGGAAATGACGAACCGTCAGTCATTTACCCNAATCACAAAGTCAGGATAATAATTTAAACTAGAAAAGGGAAATGACGAACCGTCAGTCATTTACCCAACTTTGAAACAGATTAGTATTGACGGAGTTTCATTTGTAAATTTAAAAAGTAAGCAAGATAAGTTTATAGGTATTTTCGACTCAGGATGTACTTATTCTCTTATGGAAAGGAAATTAGCTAAGTTATTGACTAACTTAATTGTTCCTTTACATGAGGTATATTCATTGACAATGAATAATGAAAAATTAGAATTAATAGGATTTGCGTACATTCATCTAGAAATTGGAGGTAGGAAATTCTATTTTAAATTCTATATTGTAGAAAAATTGCCAGTACCTTGTGTATTAGGTAGGGATTTTCTTAAGACAAAGAAAATTGTCTTATATTCATAATGAGGAATTTTGGTTTAGTGATGATCCAGTTAACAAGTTTAAACTTACGGATATCACAGGCATTAGAGGTTCGGCATTTTTTACAGTAATTTTACCTGAGAAGGAAGAGATTTCAGAAGTAGAAATCATTCCTAAGGTTGAAGAATTTCTAAAAAAAATTCCCATCGTAGTGAGGGAGGATGGGAAATATGGTAGTACAGATTGGACTTACCATATTATAGACTCAGAAGGAGAGGCGACAAAGCAAAAACCATATAGAAAATCGCCTGCTATGAATTTAGAAATTCAAAGGCAATGTCAGGATTTACTTGATTTAGGGATGATTAGACACTCTCGTTCACCGTACTGCGCACCTGTAGTGTTAGATCTTAAGAAAAATGGAAAATGGAGAATGTGTATTGATTACACAAAATTAAACGCTAATACTAAGAATAATGCAACTCCTATGGAGAATGCACATTCAATTCTTAGGTTAATACCAACAGGCTATTGGTATTCAGTCATAGATTTTGACTCAGGATTTTGGCAGATTAAGCTTTCAGAGAGTAGCATCGAAAAATCTGCATTTGTAACGCAGGATGCTCA
>NIPM01000020.1:392878-405688 GCA_002738285.1 Holacanthella duospinosa | reverse complement strand
AATTTAGGAAGACAAATTGCACTTCCAATTGATAGGCAGTTCCAAGAAATGGAATTGGAAGATCCTAATAAAGTTTTAGAAGAGTTGAAACTTTTACCAAATCGATTAAAAGAAATAATCGAATGGGTCAGGAAAAACATTGAATTGTCACAAGTTCGTAATAAGACAAATTACGACAAAAGTCATATAGAACCTAAATTCCAAGTCGGGGAATTTGTTCTAATGAAAAATCATAGTCAATCAGATAAGGGTGAAGGATTTATGCAAAAATTAGCTAAAAGATACATAGGCCACTTTCAAATAGTTGAAAAATTTACCCCCTGTTACTTTTAAGCTAATGAATACAATCTATATAAAAATGGTCGGATAAAGACATGTTTCCGAATTAAAACCATTTATTTTTAGAAAATTGGATATACTTAGTCCAGTAATCCAAAAAGAAAAAGAAAACAGTTCAGAAATTAACGATAGAATAAGTCGTAGTAGAACGGCTAAGAAACGAATTAATTACAGAACTTTAACGGGTTACAAAAAATAATTAAATACCAAAACAGATTAATATTTTGTAATTCCAGGTGAAAGATGAATTATTTGGAAAAACTAGGCTCTTGCGCGAAAATAAAACGCAATAAGGCATATCAAATTGGCAGAAAAGAGCAAAATGATAAGTTTGGGAAATTGTGTTTGGTTGGAAGTATTATGGAATTGAGAGAAAGAATTGCCAAAACAAAGGACTGGCAATTAGAGTATGTTTTACCATTGACAAAACTAATTGAAGTTGTTACAAATATGCCAAAAACCATGACAAAATCAATTACAAAAATTTAGAGTTAATTTTGAAATGGGTAATTGAGGAATTTGAGTTTACAGATCTTCAAGAAGATAAAAACCCATCAAAGCCAAAGTCGATGGCTTTTCAACGAGAAGAAGTTGAAGATTGGGAAGCTGAATTGGCAGCAGTGATGGGAAATTTACCACAAAACCAGAAGTTTCCCACAAGGAAAATAGTAGAAGTGGATCTGGAAGTGGAGGAAGTAGAGGAAGAACTTCTTAGAATACATGCCCCGGAGGATGAAGAAATGAAAAATCTGGAAGACGAGGGAAGAAGATTTTTCAGAGGAAAAAGTTCCCCTATTGTTATATCTGCTGGGACCCACAACATTTGTCAGTGGGATGTGAATTTCAAGAAAAGGACAAGCGGGATGAATTCTTTAGAAAGATAAGAAATGCCAATAGGACAAAGTATTATGATGCCCATCCAGAGGAGAAGAAATGGAATAGAGACCGCAGAAATTTGCGATACTCTGCCAACAAGGAGAAGAAGATGAAGATGGAAGAGGAATACCACCCATCACTGGAGAGAGGGGGGATGGTGTAGCGACCGGAGTCGCCAAGTTAATTTAATATAAAATAATATTGAATATTATTACTGACCAAGGAGATTACTCCTTGGCCAGTCTGTTTCCAACATTGAAAGGAGAAGGAACTAATAAAAGTTCCTTCCATTAACCTCTTGTTATTTATTTAGAATAGGATCCATCGTTCCCTTTGACCTTTTAGGTCAAAGAAAGAAGGGAACGGTGGATCCTACACTATTGCTTGACTAATCAATTAATCCACTCTTCCTTTACGACTCACATGGTTACAATTTCAATCAGGACTAGAGAAAACTAGAGAAATAAAAATAAACTAAAACTTATATAATTTCTTTAAGTTTGAGACTTTTACGAACATCCGACTGATTATAAATAGTGATCCAATTTTTCTATAATTATTTTGGATTTTCAATAGGTCGGATTTTCATACGCCAGATTTATGTGTATTAATAGATTTGATTTTTTTTTATTTACACAATTTTGATAATATTTTCGGTAGGTAGGCAAAAAAGGCGAAGGCGCAAAATTCTAAACTGCCAGTATTGTATTGTTAATGAATTATTCAGAATTTCATACAGTTATTGAATTCAATTGAATGGATTTTTATTTTTGGGATAGGTCTAGATCATTTGGTAAAAATTATAATTTTTCAAGGTTGTTGAGTTTGGCTGAAGTAGAAGTAATATAAATGGACAACGTTTGTCTAGAACTAGAAACATCCTTTTCTTAGAGAAGCTATGGATCCGTAAGGTATTTTTGGATTGTTTATTTGCAAGTCTCGTAAGATTAAAGGTTTGTAATTAGGAGATGAGTTAACTGTGATACAGGTTCCATTTCCATTGTAATCAGGTTTGTCATAAATTATACAAGGAAAGATTCCGGTGATAATGATTGAGTGTTGGTGTCCTACCAATTTAAGACTTGGTACATCAGAGGTTACATTATTCTTCTCTGTCTTGAAAGTATCTGAATTGATGAAAGGTAATTGAGTCAATTCTGTAGTCATCAGCATTTCCAGCAAATTTCACTGATGAGATGTGTCCGATAAGATCACCAAATTTGACGCATGAGTTCTTTGATTTAAACATGTAATCCATTCAATTCAATTCAATGTAATTTATTTAAGTGTCATAAGAATCATTTAGAACAGAAAATGACAATAAACTTAGACACTCCTGATAATCAGGATATAGGTTACAGGTTATGATTGGATCATTAAATTAAAATTTGATAAGTAGTGAAAAGTAGTGAAAAGATAGATGGTAATAATTGTTATAGAGTAATTAACTAACTCAAATTTAGTATTTATTTAATATTTAAATAAACTAAAAGTTCATTTTCACCATGTTTTGTTTGATTTATCGTCTTATGACAGTATCGGTAATAGGCAGTATCAAGAGTTTGGAAAAGCAGTGGATTTTGAATCAGCTTTTTGGTTAGGTAAATGGATTAATATGTAAATAAGTCAGATCTGTTGATCATTACGAACTTAGCCGCCTGATCTTTGAATTTGCTAAAATTATCGGATAAGTTTTTGTTATGTAAGATAAATTTGTTCCATAAATGAGTGCCTCTGTACATAAACGATTTTTTGAAAGATTCACTATTGTGAGTAATTGATTCAATTGAGTCTTCATATTTACTCGTTCTAGTTCGAATTTTAAGTTTAATTTTATCATTGATCAAAGATATGGTAGTATGTAAGAATACATGTTTATATGTTTGAATATGAGTGTAAAACTCTTTTCTCTCCACTATGAAGATTACAAGATTCGAGAAGTTTAAATACAGGGTGAACCAACTTAATCCGGGCCGTAGAAAGTCGCTTTCACCAAAAAAATTTGAGACAGCAAATAAATAGCGCGAAATACAAAAGTTGGAGGGAATGAAGTTAGCGTGTGTTTGAGAAAATATTCCTCTGCAAAACTTAATTATTTAACAAGAGTTGAGAGAATGAGTGCAATAGAGTATGGTCCCTTTGCATCTACTCCACCTCACTTAACAGAAAACCTGTCGACCCCTCTCTCTACCTTTCTGCTTTCATCATTTGCACTGCTTTGCAATAACATGTCTAATCAAAACTGACTAAATTATTTTTTTTTAAACAAACGCCATTCTGTAATGCTGAAAGATGGGTAGTTGAGAGAAATGACCAACTAGAGGAATGGGGTACGATCCCTTGGCATCTATTCCACCTGACTCAACAGAGAACCTGCCGATCCCTCTCTCTCTGTCTCTCTGCTTTGCTCCATTGCTTTGCATTAGTGCATCTAATCGAAACAGATATTTTATAGTGATTACAATAA
This sequence comes from Holacanthella duospinosa, assembly GCA_002738285.1. Taxonomy (NCBI): domain Eukaryota; kingdom Metazoa; phylum Arthropoda; class Collembola; order Poduromorpha; family Neanuridae; genus Holacanthella; species Holacanthella duospinosa. The sequence goes on along the minus strand of NIPM01000020.1, from coordinate 402,006 downwards.
AATTAATTTCACTTCCATCATTTACTATTGTGTATCGCCTGCCCCAAGCCGTTTTTGGTGAAAGGCGAAGAAAGAAGGCCCGGGTTAAGTTTGTTCATGCTGTACAACAGAGCTATTAAATTGAAAAACGTTTGGCGTATTTTGATTGGAATTGTAAATTATTCTGTTTCCAATTAATTGTTTTCTAGATTTATAAAGTGAAGGGAAGAAGAATGAGATTAATAATCTATTAATTTTATTTTGAATAAGATTAAGGTTTTGGATAAAATGGACTGCCCAAACTGTAAGGCTAAAATCTATGTGAGCAAAGACAAATGTGTTCAGGAGTATGTTAAATATGTTTGAATGAACGCTTTAATCGGTGCAGTTTTGAACATGCACTAGAAATTTTAGCACTAACTTTTTCATAGTGAGAATCGAAGGAGAGACTATTATCTAAAATCACTCCTAAATATTTGAAAGTATTTGTTATTTTAATTTCAGAATTATTAAACTTTATGCCGGATATATTGGGAATGAAATTATCATGAGGTTTTTTAAAAATAATAAATTCAGTCTTATCATAATTCATGAGCTTACCAATATTTTTACACCAATTATCTAGTAACATCAAAACTTTGGACAGTATATTATTACTTTCATCAAGGCTAAGATTATAAGTGAAGATAGCAAGATCATCGGCGTAAAGAATGAATTTTATGTCTAAATCTTCAAATACTTTATGCAGATCATTTATAAATAAAGAGAACAGCATAGGCCCAAGTATAGAACCTTGAAGAACCCCATTAGGTACTTTAAACTTTTGTGATATTTTGTCATTAATTTTGATCTTGATGTGTCTACCTGAAAACTAACGTTTGATTATATTGGTTATAGTAGAGTCAATTTTTAATTTATCAGAAAGGTTGTAGATAAGAATGTCATGATTCACTGAATCAAATGCTCTTTTGAAATCAATGAACACGACCGGTACTCTACCATTTGGTTTATCAATGTTAGAGAAAATGATAGTGCTTAAGGCTTTAAGTGCTGTGTCACATGACCTACCTCTTGGTTATGAATGGTGAATCCATGTTGGTTACTACAAAATAGGTTGTTTGATTCTAAAAAAATTGAGTTTCAATTTCATTATACTGTTACAGTTCAAAATATTTTTATGTGACGTCAACTATATAATAATTTTTATAAATTATTATAAGATAATTTATGCAACTTTGCCTTACCTTTGTCTTTCTTTTCTTTTATTTGTGTTGTTACTAATTATGGAAATTAGTAAGCTTAGTTTAGTTTATTTTTATAAGTTTTCTTTGTTTTATTATTACATTAGTGTAATAATAGTTCTTTTGCACGAGGCACGCTAAGGTTGGAGGATATAAAAATCCAGGGCCCGGAGTCTAGAGACTCATTCTGATTTTAGACTTCGGTCTTACCTTGAGTAGGAAAATCGGGATCTCTCAACAATGAAAGTTGAGAAGTTCATTGTTGAGCAGAGTTTCTTTTTTTGTTATAACGAAGTTAAATGTCAATAAATAAAAACATTTTTATTTTCAAAAAAAAACTTAATGTTCTAATTGTGTAAATTTATTGAATAGGGTTTTGATTTGTTTTGTTTTGTTTTAAACTCAAAGTTAATTGTAGGAAATTTAAATACTGACAGTCAAGAGGCAAGCATAGCCCTGACTGCTCAAGTTTTTCTTTAAGAAATTAATTAGTGGGAAAACCACAAATTTGAAAAAAGTTAAAATTAAAAGTTTTTGAGTTTTAGTTTTATTTTAATTATTTAAATTATTTAAAATTAAACCAAGAGTTGTGGGAATCTGGGAATTTTGTCCATCTCAATCAAAAGTGAGTGGTCGATTTAGACCAAACCCTAACAATACGTTCAAAAACTTTGCTTAAAAATGGGGTTGTAGTAATTGGTCTATAACTAGAGGCTACATCCATTTTACCCTTATTTTTATATAAAGGAATTACCAAGCCCGTTTTCCAGATGCTAGAATAAATGGCCGTAGTAAAAATTAAAAGAAACAGATGTTTTATTGAGATTAACAGTGTAATTGCAGTTTTTTTTTAAACACAGGAGGAATCTCATGACAGATTTCATTTGATTTTGGTTAGTTTGTGAAATTGCATCCAAAATCATTTTATCAGAAATATCCTTAGCGATGTTAGTATAAGTACCGGTTACATTAGTTGGTACAAAATTGATTTCGCTACTAAAAGTGAAGGTATCTGCAAAAGTTACAGATATTTCCTCTTCAGTATTTACAATCTTACCATCACTATTTATAAGCGATAAGAACCGTTTAGAATCTTTGATTTTAAAATTTGTTAGTTTATTCATTGTATCCCATAAACCCTTAGTATCCTTTTTTTTTGTTCTCAAAATTGGTGCAGAAATCCATGTATCCAATACTTCTGGTGTGAAACCTGTATTTTCGTAAAAGAGCCATCTGTATAACAGTAGAAATGAATAACAAGTTATTTTTGGAAATTTGTAAATTTAGTGGATTTTGTGTAAAACAAAGTTAACTAATTTGTGGTTAGCTTACGTTCCAGTAAAACGGACGGTGGTAGCACGGTTGTCGAAGTTATATGCCGTTAAATTAGAGACATGTTCAATCGGAAGTTTGACGTAGGAGCCACTACATCCGATGTTGGAGAAGAGCGTTGCCGATGGTGTGTACTCATCTTGGCAAGTTAAAATTCCAATTGTGCAAAATAGAATCAAAATGTAAATATCATTTGCCATTTTGAAATTTGAGAACCTTAAGGTTGTAAAATATTCTTTGGATTTAGAAACGAACCTTTCTGAAATTGTAATGTTGGACTCTTCAGACATTATTTATATGAACAGAATTTGCGAAATCCAGATACTCCTTTATTATTTGTTGATTGACTTAAAACCACACATGACTTCTTCAATTGTTGTGGAAAATAGACTTACTGATAAAAATTTTAATCAGTAGTACTTGGGACATGAATATCATTCAGTTTTTAAACGTTTGAATATAATGGTACAATTATTTAGCTTTTGTAATTCAACTAAAGCCTCTTGGAAATATTATTAAGGTTCATAGAAATTAATTTTTAATTATTATATATTAATCAAGATATCAAATATAAATCAGTGACCTCATTGACTCGTGAGTGATTTGTCAATCGGCGACATGATGACTGGTATTAGCTCATCACCACTGGACTCAAGAGTCTTGAACTCTTGCAGCAGCTGCTGGACTCTGCTGCAAGTTGTAAAATTCTTTAGAATTTATTTTTAGAGAATATTCCCGAAACTTTTCGGGTACATTGGGAATATTGAATCTTTCATTGGTTGGTAATAAGCAGAGGGCGGATATATACTTTCTAAAAAACAATTTACTTAAATATTAGCCAAAAATCGACGAAATACTGATAAAAAAGTGGAATTACTAGAATTACACACTAATTCCATTTGTGTATCCAATACTCAAATTAACAAAAATTGAATTAAATTTGTACTTGTGTACAGTATAAATCTGAAATTGATTGACAAAATTAACAATTTAAATGAAACTACTTGATAATTCTCAGGGTGTCGTATTTTTTTTTTTTGTTTTTTTGATTTTTTTTTTAGTTTTTTTGATTTTCAATTAATTTAAATGAAAAATTGAAGAGCAAGAATATCTAAACAATTTTTGAACACAGTAAATATGTCAGTTAGTTCGAAGACGCTGTAGAATGTAGAACACTAACTTGGCTGCCTTTTCTATCCCCAATCTATTTCTTAGCTCAGAGTGGACTAATCCAAAGGTTGAAAAAATCCGTTCCAGTTGTGCAGTGGACGACGAAGCTGACAAAAACTTAGTAATTATGGAAATTATAGTGGGGTCCACTTGGCCAGACAGGGACTTCCACCATTGGATAGGTGTAACTTCCAGTAAAGTAGTTGGAAGAAATCGCGCTGGTAGAAATGGACCTGATTTTGCTTGATATTTAAGCATAATTGGAAGTAGTTCTGTAGATACTTTTTGTCACTTCCTACAAGTATGAGGATGATGGCTCTTACTATTAGGTTCATTAAGTGAAAAGGAAATAATTGGAATAATCATCGGGATGACGATTTGTTGGTATTTTTTCTCCACTATGCATATTCATTAAAATAACTAATGTTTGATTTAAACCAAGGTTTTTTTTTAAATCATTTGGTTTAAACCAACTTTTTTGTATGGAAGCCGACGTACATACACAATATAAAAACCAACATGGGACGACCTTAGAGCATCCCGTTAAAAAACCATGGTTTAAATCAGTTGATTTAAATCACGACACCCTGATAATTCCAAAAAGTATTGTTGAAATACACCGTACTATATGCATTCACGTGTAGGTAATTTCTGAAAACTGTGATTACAGTATGGAAATGGAGTGTCGATTTGGATTTTATCAGTTTTAGGAAAACTCACACATCTCGAAAAATGACAACTCTAGACCAATTGAAAAACATAATTGATAGTCTTTTCGTTTGTTGCAAATATAGTACATATCCTTCAACTATATAAACCTGACTGGAGAATCCAATACTTTACAATTTCCAAAAGTAACGATTCCAAAACCCAATCATTATTTTAAATCCTAAACTGTTGAAATTTAAAAATGGCAAAAGTTGTTAATAGTTTGGCTCTCCTTTGCGCAATTGCAATCACCTCCTGCCGTGGTCAATACGCACCATTGGCCACACTCTACTCCAACACCGGATGTAATGGTGCCTTCGTCAAACTTCCTATTGACCCTATACCTGACTTGGCTCAATTGGGTTTTGACAATCGGGCTTATTCCATTCGTTTAACTGGAACGTAAGTGGACCAAGAATCAACAAAAAAATTTTTGTAACGCACAAAATTCGTACATTTAAAGCTAAACTAAATTCATTGTGTCTATCACACAGATGGCTTTTCTATGAATCTACAGCCTTCAACCGCAGAGGGACTGAAGGTATGGAGTACATTTTCGAATCACAGAACAAATGCGTCGACTTTGCTGCGCTCGGCGGATACATTTCATCAGTAAAAATTGCTGGAAGTAATTCTGACTACAGATCTTCCTCAATTAGCTTCTATGATCACACTTACTTCCAAACTAGACAAGAATATGTCGTCTATGATGCGCCTAATCTTGCCTTGTTCGGATACCAACAATCACTTATTATCACCGGAACCTCTGCTTGGACAATTTACGACAAACCATACTACGGGGGAAATGCTGTCTGTCTCAAGATTAAGGACTCTCCATATTACGAACCTGCATTTGTACCTGACACAGAAAAACTAATTCCAAAGATACCACACGGTTCCATTGCCTCTGTTCGAAAAGGATGCTTCACGGCCAATGTCGTGTCTGTTGATGTCTCTTCTTTCGGAACACATAGTAATCTTGTCAAATTATAAAACTTCTTCATCATGCTACCTTTGACATTGAATGACCTTCAATTGACCTGAATTATATAACCTTTTTTTATATTATATATGACCAGGAATCTAAGAATAAAATGTTCAAAAAAAACTATTTAATGCAACTGTGTTAAACATATTAATTTTTAGTAGAATGAACTCACAAAGGGTCAGACGTATTTTGGCAATCGGTTTCTAAAATTTGATTTTTTTAATATGTTATACAGCTTTAATAACCAAAAGTTTCCATAACGCCATCTTCAAATAACCCATGGTTTGCATACCAGAGGGCCATAATTTAACATTGGAAGAACATCCCATTTGGTTCGATTTAGCACACATTTTCCTTATTTCATCCCGAACGATGTTTAAATTGCTCAAAATACCCTCAGGTGACATAGTTTGTCACTAAAGGACCAGAAATTTAACATATTAGACAATTCTGGCGTTTTGGTTAGATAGGCCTGAAACTTAGCACATACTGTGTTTCATACCGAACAATGTTTAGACTGGTCGAAATACCCTTAGGTGTCATAATTTGCAACTAGAGAGCCAAAAATTTAACATGTGACGTTTCTTGTGTTCGGTTAGATTCACCTGAGATTTGACAGAGCTTGTTATTATCTTTGGATATCTGGTAGAGCTCCCCGAGCAGCTTGGGTATACTTTCTCTGTGAGGTATTGCTAGTTCCCCATCCGGCTAGCTACACCTAACGACAGGTACACACGTGGTTTATTAACTGCCCAGTGGGCTCTAGGCACGTACTACTCCAACCTTAATTCCATCCGGAACACAACACGATTTTGCTGTTGTGTTCTGGAGCACAACACCGGAGAAAAATTTTTTTCTTAGTTAGGTATGATTAAAAGTTCGTAAGTTAGGAGAGGAGTTAATTCTGATACACATTGTATTTACATTGTACTAAGGCCTGTCATTAAATGTCCAGGCAGAGGGGCCGGTGATGATAAAATATTGAAAGTACATGTATTCATAAAAACTAAGAGAATCAATATACTGTAGTCATATAAACTTCCAACAAATTTCAGTGATATAATGTTTTCGCTGACCTCATCAAAGTCTACGCATGTACTCTTTGATGGAAAGATGTACTAGTATCCAGTACTCTGGGGTTGAAGTTGAAATGCGTGTTCTCGTAAAAGAGCCATCTGTGAGATACTACTAAGAATGAATAATAAGTTTGCTTTTGGAAATGTAAATACTAATGTAATTTGATGGCGACATGATGACTGGTATTAGCTCATCATCACTGGAGTCATGTCTATCTGTAGAGTTGTAAAATTCTTTGGAATTTATTTTTGGTTAATATTCCCGAAACTTTTCGGGAACATTGGGAATATTGAATTTTTCATTGGTTGGTAATAAGCACAGGGCGGATATATACTTTCTGAAAAGCAGCGTTTTACTTACTTAAATACTTACCAAAAATCGACGAAATACTGATAAAAAGTATAAAATAATTAGCAACACTTTATTATTTTTGGTAAGTATTTACAAATTTTTGAATTAATTCACTTAATTGAAGCCTACAAACCTGGTTGTATGCTAATTTATAATATGAACAGAATTTTCAAATTTGTGAAAGCATTGTTGAAATACGCCGCACTACATGCATTCATTTATAATTCCTGAAATTCCTGATGAAACGTCAGCTGTGTCAAGTTTTAGGTCAATCAAACCGAATCATTATACATTTTAGAGCATGTCTAAGGTGGACTTTTAGGAAGACCCGAAGGGTAGTTTTATAAGCGTGTTCCACTGTACTTGTATTCATAAANAGTTTTATAAGCGTGTTCCACTGTACTTGTATTCATAAACAGTAATCCAGTAAACTCTGCAGTCACTAGGACTTCACGGAAATTTCACTGATCTAAGGTATCCGCTATACAATATGTTCTACATTAACGTTTCCTGTGCTTTCTTCGCCTTTCCCAAAAAATGACCAAGATGGCTTAATGCGCGCTTGGAGTGAACTTAGCCAACATACATCAAATCGACAGCTGAGAAATAAAGGGCGCGGGTTGNTAGGTCAATCAAACCGAATCATTATACATTTTAGAGCATGTCTAAGGTGGACTTTTAGGAAGACCCGAAGGGTAATTTTATAAGCGTGTTCCACTGTACTTGTATTCATAAACAGTAATCGAGTAAACTCTGCAGTCACTAGGACTTCACGGAAATTTCACTGATCTAAGGTATCCGCTATACAATATGTTCTACATTAAAGTTTCCTGTGCTTTCTTCGCCTTTCCCAAAAAATGACCAAGATGACTTAATGCGCGCTTGGAGTGAACTTAGCCAACATACATCAAATCGACAGCTGAGAAATAAAGGGCGCGGGTTGNACTTAATGCGCGCTTGGAGTGAACTTAGCCAACATACATCAAATCGACAGCTGAGAAATAAAGGGCGCGGGTTGGGCAATCAGTATTTATTTGGTTTAATCACTATGTCAAAATTTAATTGATTGATCCATTGTGATAAGGCAATTGACGAGGATTTGGATTAACCTCAAAACTTAATAAGATCTTGAAAATAACTCACCGAAAGTTCGTTTTCATAAGGATAGAGGATTTTTTTAGCATGTACTTTTTCAGCAATACTTTCTCCATTGTCTACTAAATTCAGCCACACCCTGTATATCAAGCATAACAATTTTTGCGCTAAAAAAGCTTGTATAACACGCGTGTTCTCCATTAAATTTTAGGATACTATTTTTTGGTTAACTTGCGTTCCAGATAAACGGACGGAGTGAGCAAAGTCGTTAAATTTATATACGGACAAGTCAGAGATAATGTCTAGTCGGAAGGTGGACGTACCTATCAGTATATGCTAAGTTGAAGTTGAGCGACAACGAAGGTGCTATTTGTCCTTGGCAGGTTGGAATTCCAATTGTACAAAATAGAACCAAAATGGAAACAACATTTGCCATTTTGAAATTTGAGAAGCTCAGGCTTGTAAAAAAATTGTTTGGGTAGAAGCGAAGCTTTATGAAACTGAAATGCTAGACTTCAGACATGTACTTATATAAACAGAATGCGCAAATTTGTGAATTATAACCGCGAACAGTGAAGCTGGAGGGGTTTATAACATCGTCATGTTCATCTGTCTGTCTGGGCGTAATATCTATGATTAGCTGCATCTGTGCTAGTTACATACAGTTGGGTGATAATTTAAATACGCACCCTACGATTTAAAAAAAAATTCAACTTAGAGTAAAAAATTGTAAACAATCAAAAGAGCATCATGTTAACAGACCTATTTAATCATACTATGCCAAACTTTAGATTTTTAGAATAATTAGTTTTGGAGTTAACCCGATAAATTAAATTTTTGGCGAGAGAAAGTTGGTGATAATTTATATACTCACTTTAATTTTATTATGATTTTATAGCAACTCGCTTATTTAATTGGACGGATTCGGTGTGAAAGTTAATTTTCAGTACTTAATAGAACCCCCCTTATTAAGAATTACTTCAAAAACACGATTCTTCATTGAATTTGAAAGGTTTTGGAGGACTGAAATGTCGACTTTCTCCCATTCTGCTTTCACCACGGTTTTTAGCTCTTCTAAATTTTCAAATTGCTTCCCGTTGCTGTAAACAGCTCTGGAAAGTATTCCCCAGAGGTTCTCAATTGGATTTAGGTCCGGGGAATATGGCGGCCATTCCATTGTCGGGATA
>NIPM01000020.1:282999-392841 GCA_002738285.1 Holacanthella duospinosa | reverse complement strand
CGATTCGGGCTGGTCTTCCACTATAGATTGATGCAAACTTAGATTAAAAGATTAGTGCGTATATAAATTATCACCAACTTTCTCCCGCCAAAAATTTATTTTATCGCGCTAACTCCAAAACTAATTATTCTAAAAATTTCAAATTTGGCATGGTATGATTAAATAGGCCTGTTAACATGATGCACTTTTGATTGTTTACAAATTTTTGCTCTAAGTTGGGATTTTTTTTTAAATCGTAGGGTGCGTATTTAAATTATCACCCAACTGTAGTTCAGGATATTTCAATCAATTTAAATAATAGCCAACACAGTCATGTTTATGCAAGAAAACGTATGATTGTCTCAAAAATCGATTGGAGGTAACATTCGAAAAGCTTTAATTCTTAGGTGCAACTTGGTTCTAAATGAGATGTTACTCTACTGTTTTATACAATATCTAATCGTTGCTCCATGTGTATTATATTGCTCAACCTGATCCTCTTTTACAAGTCTTTGTTTGGCTCTGAAGTTTTACTTTCTTTTATATCGAGTATTTCTTATTCATGCTCATCAAAGAGTAATTTTCAACCCAGCTTTGCCGCGTAAAGCTATTTCTAGGCGTCTTTATTTGGCTCTACAAACTCACGTCTCTTTCCACTTTCGGATTTTTCCTATTATGTCAAGTATTTCTAGTAGCNTTTATTTGGCTCTACAAACTCACGTCTCTTTCCACTTTCGGATTTTTCCTATTATGTCAAGTATTTCTAGTAGCAGTAGAAGTCAGTTTATAGTAAATTTGAAGGTAACGCATGTTTTCGTTTACTAAGACCGCACTTTACTATAAAAATATAGTAAACGAAACAATGTGTTGGTAAAATATTTACTATGGTCGAGCCACTCACGCAAATGTCTATTTAATTATGTTGGTTCTTTTAAATAATTATAAATCATTCGAAAACTAATTGATACTAAAATAGTCAATGATGAGAGCCTGTTTCAAAGATTGAAACNATAATTATAAATCATTCGAAAACTAATTGATACTAAAATAGTCAATGATGAGAGCCTGTTTCAAAGATTGAAACTGCTTAGCTTTAATCTCTGATTTCCGAAACTCAAAATATCCTTACGCTCGAAAATTCTTGAAAGTCGTTTTCAACCTTTTTATTGTGTTGGTTAATAATTGTGACTGCTCTTTGATATTCCGTATTTCTCACATATGGTTTTTCTATATACGTTTGATTTTAATTCTGATAAAATCTCGATTTTATCGTTGATTGAAATAGATTTATGTCAAATTTTTGATTTTTGTTTTGCAGATACTTTAAACTGATAAGTTAATGATTATACAGTAAATGATAGTTTCATAAAAGTAAAAAAAAGGAAAACATTAAAAAAATCCCGGACATCCATTCATTTTCCCTTGTCTTATGTGATAATTATGTGCTCCATTTATATTATCCGGAGTAAAACATCACTTGGAAGAGGAATTCTTGTTTACTAAAGCCGAACCTATATTAGAAGCTGAATTTGCTATATGCGGACATTTAGTACACGAACATCTATTTTTTTGGTGGGAACGGTCAGTTTCGTTTACTTTATGGCCTCTAAATGAAATTCGGTCTAAATGTTATTTGCCGAAGCACTGTAGTTCTCATCGTAGAGTTTTGAACTTAACTTTGCCGGCTATTGCTATTTATATGCGTCTTTTTTGGTTCTACAAACTTGTCTGTGTTCTTNTTTTGAACTTAACTTTGCCGGCTATTGCTATTTATATGCGTCTTTTTTGGTTCTACAAACTTGTCTGTGTTCTTTGTTGTCTGTTCGTGGTTTCTACGGGTTGCTACACATTTTATATTAACCAATACATCAAATATAAATCGGTGACGTCATTGACTCGTGTGTGCTTTGTCAATCGGCGACATGATGTCATCATTTCATCTTCATCACCATCGTCGTTCCTTCAAATACAAGTTGTATTTGCCGCAACGAAAAATCAAGGAATAATAGACTGCTTCACATGAGACATGAAACCCATCAGAAATTAAAATAAAGCTATTACAGTGGTCGACTGATATAAGACCATCCGTTATAAGGCCATATTGGTTATAAGACTTATTCTAAAGATGTACTTTTGAACCAACGTAACGTATTTAGCATGGGATAATAATTCGTTATAAGACTATATTGGTTATAAGGCCTATAATTTTCGCTGCAAAAACTCATATTTTATATCCGTCGACTACTGTATGAAAGTTTCTACAGGCTAGTTTTACTTTATCATCACATGATTTTTCCCGTTTTAAACGTAAATTAAATATCAAACACAGTGTATGTATACCTTATGAATAAAAATTTTCATAACTCAAGTTGAGAATATAAGTACTGATTTTGGTCTTATCAGTTTTAGGAAAATTTACGCATCTCGAAAAGTGATAGTTTTAAGCCAATTGACAGAGGTTGCCCTTTTTCACAAAAGTCACTCTGCTTCTAGTGTTGCCTTGTTGAATTTGTGACACTTGAACAATGGGTATTTCTCTCCACAGTATAGGCACTTAGACTCAGACATTGGAGTGTTAACATTCCTTTGGCTGAGATTCCTGGTCGTGACTGACCACCGTGCACTGCTGATTGTAGACTTCTGATTCTACATTGAACGAATTCAGTGAGTTCCTTCAGTGATGGGAAGTCTTTTCCCTTGAGAGATATTAACCAATCCTTTCTTGTTTCACCATCTAACTTCTGAAGAAGAAAAACTATGTGGTCATCGCACTGTTCCACAGTGCGACCCAANTTTCTTGTTTCACCATCTAACTTCTGAAGAAGAAAAACTATGTGGTCATCGCACTGTTCCACAGTGCGACCCAACACCTTAAGACTCCTAAGAGATTCTGAAAATAAATCTAACAGTTTTTGTATGTTGGATGGACTTTCACCCTTAATCTCTGATGAATAGAATAACCTCTTAATCAAGGAATACCTTATCTGTCTCTTGTTTTCATACCTTTTTTCAATGAGTTTCCGGGCCTTATTGAAATTCTCATCCGTGATTTCAAATGACCTTACCNAATTCTCATCCGTGATTTCAAATGACCTTACCACGTTCTCTGCTTCACCATTTATAGATGACTTGAGGTACTGGAGTCGTTGCGCTCCAGTCAGTGTAGCATTTTCGATGACTGCTGCTGAGAATAAATCACAGAAAGAAAACCACTCTTCGTACTTTCCGTCAAATGATGGAAGCTCCATTTGTGGAAGTCTCACTCACTTGGACAACTCTGGTTTTCGTTGCATCCGTGGAGTTCACTTTCGTCCGAAGGTCTTCTAGCTTGATTTGAATAGAGTTCAAGAACAAAATCCCAACTTCCATTTCCAGAGCTGCTTGCTGAGCTTGTTCAACGTCATCACACTTCTGGAACAAGTTGGTAGTGAGATCGNTTTCTTGTTTCACCATCTAACTTCTGAAGAAGAAAAACTATGTGGTCATCGCACTGTTCCACAGTGCGACCCAAGACCTTAAGACTCCTGAGAGATTCTGAAAATAAATCTAAGAGTTTTTGTATGTTGGATGGACTTTCACCCTTAATCTCTGATGAATAGAATAACCTCTTAATCAAGGAATACCTTATCTGTCTCTTGTTTTCATACCTTTTTTCAATGAGTTTCCGGGCCTTATTGAAGTTCTCATCCGTGATTTCAAATGACCTTACCACGTTCTCTGCTTCACCATTTATAGATGACTTGAGGTACTGGAGTCGTTGGGCTCCAGTCAGTGTAGCATTTTCGATGACTGCTGCTGAAAATAAATCACAGAAAGAGAACCACTCTTCGTACTTTCCGTCAAATGATGGAAGCTCCATTTGTGGAAGTCTCACTCACTTGGACAACTCTGGTTTTCTTTGCATCCGTGGAGTTCACTTTCGTCCGAAGGTTTTCTAGCTTGATTTGAATAGAGTTCAAGAACAAAATCCCAAGTTCCATTTCCAGAGCTGCTTGCTGAGCTTGTTCAACGTCATCACACTTCTGGAACAAGTTGGTAGTGAGATCGNGTTCCATTTCCAGAGCTGCTTGCTGAGCTTGTTCAACGTCATCACACTTCTGGAACAAGTTGGTAGTGAGATCGGTGACTGTGACACGGAAATCATCCACCTTCTTTCTCGCCAAATCTATCTCCTTGAGAGTCACCGTGGGTTCATCTAGTGTCTGAACCATTTCCTGGAAACGGTCAATGAGGAATTTTGTTCCTCGGTAACTTCTGAGAAGACACTGACGCTCGTCCTCCATGTAAATACAAAAACAACACAATTAACCCAAATAAACCTTAAATGCCTCACACTCACTGATGAAGTTCAAAAATTGACCTTTGTCAAGATCCGGCTCAAAGGACCAATAAAAATAAGTTGATAGGCTTAGCAAAGATAATTTAGGTCTTGTTAATTACTAATGACAAGTTGTAACTTGACTGACTCTGACTGGTTCTAAATCAGTCTGAGTGTTTAATTCTGTGGCATAGAAGTGTAACTAATTGATATTTAATTCTTGGAATGAACGACAGGCTGACACAAGGTACAGGCACTTCAATTCATAACCTCGGATTGAATGTATGAGAAGGACACTCATGCGCTTACTCTATTAACCCTGCTTGCTCTAACCTTATTCGAATGACTAATGATCACGGTAATATTTATGTTGACTTTCTTATGCCCGAAAAAAACCACGTTCTGTAATCAGACAGAATGATTCCAATGAGCAGTGAATGACAACAACCTTGAGTTGAGTGTCACGTCCCGTTACTCTTATTTCTTACTGTTCAGCTGGGCTGAAACTGAGTAACACTTTATGACTCACTTTAGCCAAAGGGATCCTTTGAATGAGCCTACTGTCGCTTCCTGACCACTTCGTTCCCTTTACAATTACGGCTCNTTAACCCTGCTTGCTCTAACCTTATTCGAATGACTAATGATCACGGTAATATTTATGTTGACTTTCTTATGCCCGGAAAAAAACACGTTCTGTAATCAGACAGAATGATTCCAATGAGCAGTGAATGACAACAACCTTGAGTTGAGTGTCACGTCCCGTTACTCTTATCTCTTACTGTTCAGCTGGGCTGAAACTGAGTAACACTTTATGACTCACTTTAGCCAAAGGGATCCTTTGAATGAGCCTACTGTCACTTCCTGACCACTTCGTTCCCTTTACAATTACGTCTTAGATGGATGAACTCTGTATACATAAACTAGTTAGTTTTGCTTATCTTATTCACTTTAAGCAAGAAGCGCGCTAGCAAATGAGACTGGTGACTACTTATTATGATTACTATTAGAATTGAATAAATAATAACTGTGATACCAAATTGCCAGACAAACCAATTCTGAACTCGATTCTTCGATTCTCTTCTCTGACTTGACCTCTGCACATGCACTGAGGCACAGGCAAGAAGCTAAAATGAAGAAATGATGAGAACGATGCATGAAGACTCCTGGTTCCAGTCCGTCTTGTTCTCTCTTGTTTACACCAATGACCTAGATGAGCACTTGGACTGATTGACTAAATGAATCATTATCTACGTTGTAATTTAGACAGTGATCTANACTATTAGAATTGAATAAATAATAACTGTGATACCAAATTGCCAGACAAACCAATTCTGAACTCGATTCTTCGATTCTCTTCTCTGACTTGACCTCTGCACATGCACTGAGGCACAGGCAAGAAGCTAAAATGAAGAAATGATGAGAACGATGCATGAAGACTCCTGGTTCCAGTCCGTCTTGATCTCTCTTGTTTACACCAATGACCTAGATGAGCACTTGGACTGATTGACTAAATGAATCATTATCTACGTTGTAATTTAGACAGTGATCTATTTCATAACTTAAGCTACAATTCAGCGAGTGGTTGAATTGGATTGCTTTAGAGAAATTAACGTGATTACCTGTTAAAGTAATTGAATTAGGTAAATGGAAATTCTAACAGTGCTAGATGACTTTAAGAGATATAAAACCTAACTGTTCTACTCGAGAGACAGAAAGAGACTCTTTTTACAAAACCCAGATAACCCCTATTNGAGAAATTAACGTGATTACCTGTTAAAGTAATTGAATTAGGTAAATGGAAATTCTAACAGTGCTAGATGACTTTAGGAGATATAAAACCTAACTGTTCTACTCGAGAGACAGAAAGAGACTCTTTTTACAAAACCCAGATAACCCCTATTAGTCGGCTTCGAGCCGGCCCGAGAAATCATAAGTGTTGTCAGGAAAAACTATCAATTGTCACGGAATTTTTAATTGGCCCTTTATCTCTTCCTACTTTTTGCCAACTATCGTCGATAATGGACCAAACAAATCCCCGTCTTTTACCAACAAATAATAAATAATCGGGAATTGTTGCACATCTTCTCATGGACCAACCAACAAATAATCACAGGTCCAATAATGCTCTAATTTGATGATCCAAAACACGCAAAACTATACTTCATTTGCTTTCATTCGGTAAATAACGTTCCACTTGTTGATGAAATTTTCTTCAATTTATTTTTACAAAAATTAGAAATACCCTAATTTAGAACAGTATAACTTATAATGGCTTGGTAAATGGAATACAAACTAAATCTACGCNTGCTTTCATTCGGTAAATAACGTTCCACTTGTTGATGAAATTTTCTTCAATTTATTTTTACAAAAATTAGAAATAACCCTAATTTAGAACAGTATAACTTATAATGGCTTGGTAAATGGAATACAAACTAAATCTCTTCCCATGCAGTGTTGTAGGCAGCAGAACGCACTTTCTATCCAAACTTAACAGTTCACCCTTAAATAATTTTGAGAATCCATTAACATGAAAAATATTTAAATCTTTACTGTTACAGAGATATGGCTTAATACTACTAATTTCGCAATATCTATAACTTATTAGTCTATCGTTAATAATTTCTATAACAATAGTCACGCTCCCGTTCTTCATGATGAAGCATTTGTCCCGCAGTTTCGATGAAACCACAACACCCTTATAAACAATTTTGGACTTAAAATTTTTGGTATTGGTATCTTCAACTAAGCCTAAATTGATATTTTTTTCATGAATTCTCTTCACAATTTGCTGTAGGTGTTGATTTTTTTTTCTCCTGATGAACTTTAGTAACTGCTGCATTGCATTTTCAAAGGTAAAAGCAGTGACATTATGTAATGAACCATAACTTAGAGCGTCATCCGCAATATGTGTCAGTGAATGTACATTACACACTAAAAACTGCTTTCCATATATCCTTATACAATCATTTACAAATTCTACTAACAAATTTCTGGCATATTGATTAGAGGAATGTTCATTAGCAGTATTAGATACAAGTACAAACATTGCATATTTAAGTTTCAGAAAGTGTTCATACATATGGAAAGGAATAGCCCCTTTAAGAACCACTACTCCACAATATAGCAAAAAGGATCTGAACTCAGTTGCTTTGAAGTAGTTCACATATTTAATTGGGCGTGGTTTTCTTGAGAATTCCGAAGGGACATATTTTGCACATAGAATCATGTGATTACTAATTAAATTCCTTGCCCTTAGTGGAAGTCGAAATGGTCCTTTCATCCCACATTTGAGAAGTTTTTTCATTACTCCTAAGCAAACTGAATGCATATAATCTAAAGGGAATTTGGACACAAACTTAAAGTTCAATTCAGCCACTGGAGAGACACCTGTATGATGTTCTTTCTGTAACTGAAGCAAGAAATTTGCATCAGTGCGCGGTTCTTTAATCGATAAATATACAACTCTATCAATGTAAATACCTCTCACTTGACATCTTTCACAACCATAATAAGAATTATGATTTTTGCATCTCTTTATATAGCTCCGAGCTGGAGCATCACAAATAATTGCGCTTATGTCAAATTTAAATTTTTTTTTCTGTAAACACTAACTCCCTTACATCGAACTTTCCTGACTTCATTAACAAAATCTAATAAATAGGCTTCGAGATTAGCTGGCTTACTAACCCCACAGAATAATCCTGCAAACCAAGATTTTGACTTATGCAGAAGATCTAGCTTTGCTTGAATTGGCCACAATTGAAGGTCATTACTCTTGGATATTGGTAAACCGTCTGCTTACTGAAATTGTAAAGATATTTTTTGTTTAAATTTCATCGCCTGGTTGAAATTCCGTTAGCGTGGAAAGTAAATATTTTTCAATTCCAAAGTAATGAAAGTTACCATCTGCTAATTTGTCTACGTTAATTGTGCGAGGAGATCCAAGAATTTTTCGAGAGCATGATAGAGGTTTGACATGTAAGTGTTTGTTTAAAACTTTTACAAGACCATTTATAGCAACATGAGTCACATTATTCGCCACAGCCCAAGAAGCCAAATCCTGCTTGAAGTTAAATTGGAAGAGGGTAGTATTTACAAGGGAAAAATTTTCTTCTCCTATGCTTATAATATCTGTTTGAACCTATTGAGTCTAAATCTGATAGATAGTAACCAACTTCTAAGGTTAGTACTATGACGCATATGTGAATTTGAAGTGTTGGGCAAGATATTCAATGTATAACTAGGCTTATCTGGATTTTGGAATTTTTGTAGAAACTGTCTAACTAGTCTTTCATTTTTCTTCCGATCTGCAGAATTCACGTTGTTTCTTGTTATGACTGTTGTTGCCTTCTCTCCTCCCTTCCTCCTTCTTTATCCCTTGAAGTACGCAGAAATGTCGCAATCCTTTTTTCAATTTCGTTTTCTGTAGCCTCTCTTGTTTGTTTACTTGACTTCACGAAACCTAAATAGGTGACATACGTAATAATCTGTTATATCGAATTGTAAACATGAAATTTAGAGCAAACTTACGAACGACAATGGGGAAGAGTGGAGTACTCTTCAGTGATAACTTTTTTGCTGCTCCCCAAGAAGCTTTTCCGGTGACGCTAAATTTCAATGCTAGCACTTTCTTAAAAATCTTGCCTACTATACCGTCAACGGCATGATTCACTGTTTTCCCTCCCCATGAACCAAAATAAACAACCTGAAACAACAAATATGTCAAACAGTGAAGCATAAATATGATTCCTTATAGGATGGAAAGTTCAAATTTTACAGCCAGTTTTCCATTCATAGGGTTGTTGAGCCAATGCATAAACTTGTTAAGGTCATCTAGATCACTATAGAATAACTTAGGAGTGAAACCTTGCACAGCGTTAAGAGCCAGTTTCTAGTCCTCATGAAACCCTGCTCCTGACGTGAACACCAAATTGTCAACCTTGCAGTTCAAGTTAGCAAACTGTTCTACAACTGCGACCTTGAAATCTAGTGAGAATGAGGAGAAACGGGTGAATAAATTTTCCGCTAAATGTCAATCCTTTTTTATGCACAAGTTGAGCTTATGGCCCTGGTAGCCTTTGACCAAAAAAAAATTTTTATTTTCAAAAGCTTAACCCGAGGAGTGAAAACTTATACATGTTCAGAATTACAAGTAAATACGAATTATCAATTTGTGAAAAGAGAAGAACAATGGTGTCTGATAGTAATGGCTCAATACCTCACAAATTCTCAATACAGTTGAATAACAAATTTCATCAAGTTCAGTGGTTTAATGAAATTTTTCTGACGTTATGCCCTAGTCGGAATATGGTTAATATTATCAGACGAATCAAGCTTCAAATGGTCTTACATTTGTGCGAATTATTATATACCCACTGGGTGAATATTGTTCTATCAGGTGTCATCAACACGACCTGAGAAGATTCAAGTACTTACATTTGAATTGGGTTTTAAACTCCTCCAAAGCAGGGGCAGTAATCAAGAGTACATCATCTATTTCGTGATTTATGCTGGGTTCTGCAATTAAAGTTAGGCAAAATTCACAAATGTACTAGAATTTCTTTCAAAATTTTGGGGGTTGGGGCTCTCGGCTCGGATTATTATTCAGTCGGGTTCTTCTATGGATATTGTAATACGAAATGGATGAGAGATCAATTGTCCATGGGAGTAATGTTAGTCAGACGGAAAGATGATTTTTGAACAACAGTCTTAGCAGAAACGGACAAAATTTTTTGAAAGATCCTGAGCCCGAGCTGAACCCAATGGGATACTGTTTAACTGATCCTTAGCAGAGCTCAATGGAGATTTTGAAAAGAATGGGAGTACGAGTAGAGCCCAAAGGAGCATTTAAAATATAGCACGAGCTCGAACAGTACCCATGGGAATATTATTAATAAAACCCAAGAATGAGCAGTGCACAAGGGAGGAATTTCCGAACAATCTTCAGGAATAGCTCTTAATGCTTAACACTTTTGCATTACCTGTTATCTCGTTTTCACCCAATCCAGTTTCTGACACCCATAGCTCAGCTTCGCTGGAATGTTCAGAACTACCATCCGATACACTTCCATTAAATGAGTATGCAGTTGTTCACTTCTTTAAATTCGTTTCCAGGTCCAGCTTTTGTTTACGCTTTCGCTTTTCCCTGCCAAGTTCACTTGACTCACTGTCTAAGTTACTTTATTTAGATTTACTCGTGGCTTTCTTCGCAATCTTTTTTGCTTTTAGTAGATTACCTATGAATTTCATTTACAAATGGAGTTCATCTTTAAATAATGAGAGCGTATTGTAAGTCATTGTAATTTAATAAATATTCAAAATAATTTACGTACCTGAATATTTTCAAACTGTGGGATCAGGCATGCTTGAAATAAGGCTTCTCGCTTTGGGTCCGCATGGCCACCAGCATTCAGATCTTTCTTCGATTAACCAAGATGAAGGCACTGCTTCTACTGTATCCTCCAGGTCAAACTCAACAGCGGCAAATTCCATGATTTAAACACTTTCACTTAAGATCTAAATATACACGACTCTCCAATAAAACTCTTATGCGAAATCACTATGAAAATATTGCGTCACCCAAATAAAACTTAATGCGTCACTACATCTGAGAATTTTATTTATCCAATTTTCATCCGACAATGGTCCTTCACATGTACTGCTAAATAAAAAAGCAATTAAGATGAGTGATATGGTCCATTTTAGTAAATATTTACGACCCAATTATTCCAATTTTCACGCAGTCTTTTTATTGGTCCGTTAGCCGCTAGCTTCTAGTTTCCCGATTAATCCTTTCCCACTTCAGATTTGAGATTGGTCCGTCAACTAAAATATTTTCATCCCGATAATTATTTCAACAATTGGGACCAATTCATTCCCGATTATTATTCCTAACGTATAATTCTACAAAACTATATCCCGACTAAAAATTTTCATCCCGATTATACACCGATTATTTGGTGCTATCTGAGAAGTGCGTGATTTTTCATCTTTGGTTTGATGAGTTGGCTTTACCAGGAAAACTTAAGGGAACCACGAGACTCTCAACGCAATCACTAACATCTAGAGAGTCCAGTATTTCAGTTTCTAAAAGCAACGACACTAAAGCCAAACATTTTTACAACTCTTAACTCCTTAAATTAAAAAATGGGAAAAGTTATTTATATTTTGACTCCCCTTTGTACAATTACAATTTCAACCTGCCAAGGTCAATATAGCCCAAACGCGACGCTTTACTCCAATACTGGATGCAATGGCTCCTACCTCAGCCTTACGNTTCATCCCGATTATACACCGATTATTTGGTGCTATCTGAGAAGTGCGTGATTTTTCATCTTTGGTTTGATGAGTTAGCTTTACCAGGAAAACTTAAGGGAACCACGAGACTCCCAACGCAATCACTAACATCTAGAGAGTCCAGTATTTCAGTTTCTAAAAGCAACGACACTAAAACCAAACATTTTTACAACTCTTAACTCCTTAAATTAAAAAATGGGAAAAGTTATTTATATTTTGACTCTCCTTTGTACAATTACAATTTCAACCTGCCAAGGTCAATATAGCCCAAACGCGACGCTTTACTCCAATACTGGATGCAATGGCTCCTACCTCTGCCTTACTAGTACAAATATACCTACATTGCAGCCATTTGGCTTTGACAACTATGTTCAATCCGTCCGTTTAACCGGAACGTAAGAAAACCAATAATCAATACTTTCATAGACATTCAATTAACTGAACTAACTCATTGGCTATCCCACTCCCGCAGGTGGCTCTTTTTTGAGTTGAAGAATTTCAATCCTCGAGAGAGAAAGTATGGAATACAATTTCAAATCAAAGAACACATGCGTCAACTTTCTGCGCTCGATAGACGCGTTTCACCAGTGAGAATTGCTGTATAAACTGCTGACTACAGATATGCCTCGATTAACTTCTATGAATATACCTACTACCAAGGTAGACAAGAATATGTCACCCATGATGTGCCAAACCTTTCGTTGGCAGGATATCAAGAGTCGTTTATCATCACCGGAAGCTCTGATTGGACAATTTACGACAGAACATACTACGGGGGGAATGCTTTGTCTCACGATTAAGGAGCCTCCATATTACGAACCTGCCTTTGTATCTGACATAAAACAACTTAACATACCGTACGGTTCCATCGCTTCTGTTCGACTACCCTGTTTATCGACGAACGTTCAGTTTATTGACGTCTATTCTTCCTCTGGAACACATAACAACTTTACCAACTTATAATCTTTTTCATTATACTAATTGTTATATTCATCTTAAATAATATTTTTGATTATGTTATGTACGACAAAGACCTTAAGAATGAAAAATAAAACAATTCATGCAACTATGTGTAACATGTTAATAATTATTGTTGTTAATGGAAAGAATCTCTCACACTTAGGGTAGCGAGGCGGATCTGTCGAATTTGGCAAATATTTTACAAGAAGATTGCAAATATGCATTTGCAATATGTAATTGTTTAAATGTGACATATTTCTTTTTGACCTTTACTTTTACCTCGAGAGGTAAAAGTAAACTAATTTAACGTATTATTCCTATTTAAACTGTTTTCAGAATTGCATTGGCTACTTACTTCCATGCCGAATTTAAGAGGAATTGGACAGATTACCTTTGAACTCACATGTTAGATTGAATGATATCTGGAGGCCAAATCGAAATATCCGTCATGTTAACATTGTTCAATATGGTATTTTCAATCCTCTTGCAAAATACTGTCTTGACAAATCCCTTCAGACGCTTCTTGCCAGCGCTGTGTAAACATGATATCTTACTAGCCCTAAATAGTAACGCTTAACAAATGGATAAACGATAGTCAAACTAATTGTATAGTAGAAGCTCAAAATAAAAGAATACCTCGAATGAAGTTAAGATTAAATTTATTCTTAAATTTATAATTGAGATCTTCTGATAGTAAAAATTAGGAATGGGTATAAAAAAATTTTCAAAATTTATTAATTATTTAATTTATTTCAAAATTTCAAAACAATTGTCAATTTAAAAAATAAAGGATCATCAATCAAAATTCCGTGTTTTGAACTGAAATTTAATCAATTTGGATGGGAAACAGTGGGTGTACAATTTTGTCAGGAATTTCAATATATTTGTCAATTTAGAAAAAACTCGTATTCGGACATGATCAAGATTACGTATTTGAAACAAAATTTTATCAATTTGGATGAAAAAAATTATGCATGGGTATCAAATTTGGTGATAAGTGTTTACATATTTACAAGTTTAAGAAATAAAATAACCATAGCCATTCCTATTTTTCCCCATCAAAATTAGTAAAGCTTTAGTTTACAATTCTGAATTATGATAATACAAGGATTCTGGTATTTCCGATTTAGAAGCTAAACTTTTAGAAATTAAAATACTGCACTCTCCAGAGAAGTATTTATNGGATTCTGGTATTTCCGATTTAGAAGCTAAACTTTTAGAAATTAAAATACTGCACTCTCCAGAGAAGTATTTATTATATGAACAGAATTCTCCAATTTGTGAAAGCTTTGTTGACATACAATCAAATTACACATATCTTCATTATTTATTTTTTATTCGAAACAAAAAATTTTCATATTATAATTTGACCAGATTGCTCAGTGTAGCTGAAGCAGAAGTGGCGCTAATGGTCACAACGTTGGCTGAGAAGCATCCTTTTCTAACGGAAGCCATAGAACCGTAAGGTATTCTTGGAGTATTTTTTTCTAAGTCGGGTATTATTGCAGGTTCATAGTAAGGAGAGGACTTAACTCTGATACAGACAGCATTTCCACTGTAATAAGGTCTGTCATATATTGTCCAAGCAGAGGTTCCGGTGATGATTATTGACTCTTGGTATCCTGCCAAGACAAGGCTTGGCGCATCAGATACGACATATTCTTCCCTATCTTGGAAGTACGTGTATTCATAAAAACTAATCGAGTCAACGCGGTAGTCACCAACACTTCCAACAAATTTAAGTGATGAGATGTATCCGCCAAGCCCATCAAAGTCTACGCATGTGTTCTTTGATTGAAAGATGTACTCCATGTATCCAGTACCTCTGGGGTTGAAACGTGTGTTTTCGTAAAAGAGCCATCTGTGGAATAGCAGGAATGAATAACAAGTTAATNTACCTCTGGGGTTGAAACGTGTGTTTTCGTAAAAGAGCCATCTGTGGAATAGCAGGAATGAATAACAAGTTAATTTCTTGAAATGTGCGAATTTAGAGCATTATGTCAAAACAAAGTACTATTTTTGATTAACTTACGTTCCANTTAATTTCTTGAAATGTGCGAATTTAGAGCATTATGTCAAAACAAAGTACTATTTTTGATTAACTTACGTTCCAGTTAAACGGACGGAGTAAGCACGGTTGTCAAATCCAAATTCCGCCAAGTCAGAGATGAATCTAGTCGGAAGGTTGACGTACGAGCCACTACATCCGATGTTGGAATACAGCGACACCAATGGTACGTATTGACCTTGACAAGTTGAAATTGCAATTGTACAAAACAGAACTAAAATGTAAACAGCATTTGCCATTTTGAGAAGGTAAGGGTTGTAAAACGATAGGTTGGATTTAGAAGCGAAGCTTTTTGAAATTGAAATACTCTACTCTCCAGACATTTATTTATATAAACAGATTGCGCAAAATGAATGAAATCCAGTTACTCATTTATTATTTGCTAATTGACTTAAAACTGTACATAACTTTTCCAGTAGGTGTGTAAAGACCAAACTGATAAAAATTTTAATCAATACTTGAGCACTAATCTCAATATTTAAACATTTGAGCCAAATGGGGTGATTTTTTAGCTATTGTAATTCAAGCAAATGTTTCTTGGAAATATTTTTAACATTTAAAAATAAAATTATAATCATGTTAATCAACATGTAAAATGTAAATTAGTAGCGGATGTATTCGTCAACGATGTGTCAAATCAATTGAAGAGTTGATGACTTCATGTAAGTAATTTAATCATATCAACTTCAACACCATTATCCTTTTCAAATACAAGTCATATTTGTCGCAAAAAAAATCTACAAAAATTAAGGAATAANATATTTTTAACATTTAAAAATAAAATTATAATCATGTTAATCAACATGTAAAATGTAAATTAGTAGCGGATGTACTCGTCAAAGATGTGTCAAATCAATTGAAGAGGTGATGACTTCATGTAAGTAATTTAATCATATCATCTTCAACACCATTATCCTTTTCAAATACAAGTCATATTTGTCGCAAAAAAAATCTACAAAAATTAAGGAATAATAGAGCGCTGTACTAACAGCTTCATTCGAAGTTCAAATATAGGAATTAATGTTAGTCTCTGCAAATGTCTAAAAATATTTCTTCTTCATCAGTTGATTTTTCCCACTACAAATACAATTTATATGTACAGTGAAGCGCAGAGGTTTCTCTCTATANTTCTTCATCAGTTGATTTTTCCCACTACAAATACAATTTATATGTACAGTGAAGCGCAGAGGTTTCTCTCTATACATGGAGAAAGGTTTAATTGAAAAAAATTAGAGGGATGGAACCCCCCTATCTTATTCCATTATAACTCACATCAAACTCATTTCCCTGGAAAATCTAAAATCAATCGAGCATCCAGCAGAACTTTCTTTGTAATTACTTTGTAATTACTAGAATTGCATTGTAATTCCATTTGTGTATTCAATACCCAAATTAACAAAAATTAAATTAAATTTGCACTTGTGCACAGTATAAATTTGAAATTGATTGACAAAATTAACAATTTAAATGAAACTACTTACTAATTCCTAGAAGTATTGTTGAAATACACCGAACTACATACATTCACTTAGGTAATTCCTGAAAACCATGATTACAGTATGAAAATGAAGTGTCGATTTAGATTTTATCAGTTTTAGAGAAATTTACACATCTCGAAAAATGACGATTCTAAGCCAATTGAAAAACATAATTGATAGTATTTTCGTATGTTGCATGAATACGTAATCCTTCAACTATAAAAACCTGACTGGAAAATCCAATAAGTAACGATTCCAAAGNTAATTGATAGTATTTTCGTATGTTGCATGAATACGTAATCCTTCAACTATAAAAACCTGACTGGAAAATCCAATACTTTACAATTTTCAAAAGTAACGATTCCAAAACCCAAACATTATTTTAAATTCTAAATTGCAGAAATTTAAAAATGGCAAAAGTTGTTACTACTTTGGCACTCCTTTGCGCAATTGCAATCACCTCCTGCCGTGGTCAATACGCACCATTGGCCACACTCTACTCCAACACCGGATGTAATGGTGCCTTCGTAAAACTTCCTATTGACCCTATACCTGACTTGGCTCAATTGGGTTTTGACAATCGGCTTATTCCATTCGTTTAACTGGAACGTAAGTAAACCAAAGATCAACTTAAAAAAATTATTTGTAACGCACAAAATTTGTACATTTAAAGCTAAATTAAATTCATTGTGTCTATCACACAGATGGCTTTTCTATGAATCTACAGCCTTCAACCGCAGAGGGACTGAAACTATGGAGTACATTTTCCAATCACAGAACAAATGCGTCGACTTTGCTGCGCTCGGCGGATACATTTCATCAGTGAAAATTGCTGGAAGTAGGACAGATTACAGATCTTCCTCAATTAGCTTCTATGAACACACATACTTCCAAGGTATACAAGAATATGTCGTCAATGATACGCCTAATCTTGATTTGGTGGGATACCAATCATCATTTATTGTCACCGGAGCCTCTGATTGGACAATTTACGACAAACCATACTACGGGGGAAATGCTATCTGTCTCAAGATTAAGGACTCTCCATATTACCTACCTGCATTTGTACCCGACACAGAAAAATTAGTTCCAAAGATACCACACGGTTCCATTGCATCTGTTCGAAAAGGATGCTTCACGGCCAATGTCGTGTCTATTGATGTCTCTTCTTCCTCCGGAACAAATAGTAATCTTGTCAAATTATAAAATTTATTCATCATGCTACCTTTGACATTGAATGATCTTCAATTAATCTGAATAATATCATCATTATATTACATATGACCAGGGACCTAAGAATAAAATGTAAAAAGAACTATTTAATGCAACTGTGTAAAACATATTAATTTTTTGTAAAAAGAACTCGCAAAAGGTTAGACATATTTTGGCAATCGGTTTCTAAAATTTGAATCCAAAAAAATATATTATACAGGTCTACTAGATAACCAAAAGTTTCCATAACGCCATCTTCAAATAACCCATGATTTGCATACCAGAGAGACATAATTTAACATTGGAGGAACTTGCCGTTTGGTACTTTCGAATTGGCACACATTTTCCTTGTTTCATCTCGAACGATATTTAAATTGGTCAAAATACCATCAAGTGGCATAGTTTGTGACTAAAGGATCAGCAAATTAACATATTGAATAATTCTAGCGTTTTGGTTAGATTGGCCTAAAACTTGGCACACAGTTTCTNTGCATACCAGAGAGACATAATTTAACATTGGAGGAACTTGCCGTTTGGTACTTTCGAATTGGCACACATTTTCCCTGTTTCATCTCGAACGATATTTAAATTGGTCGAAATACCATCAAGTGGCATAGTTTGTGAGTAAATGATCAGCAAATTAACATATTGAATAATTCTAGCGTTTTGGTTAGATTGGCCTAAAACTTGGCACACAGTTTCTTTGTTTCATACCGGACAATGTTTAGACAGGTCGAAATACCCTAAGGTGTCATAAGTTTGCAACTAGAGAGCTCAAAANTTTGTTTCATACCGGACAATGTTTAGACAGGTCGAAATACCCTAAGGTGTCATAAGTTTGCAACTAGAGAGCTCAAAATTTAACATGTGACATTTCTTGTGTTCGATTAGATTCACCTGAAATTTGACAGAGCTTGTTATTATCTTTGGATACCTGACAGAGTTCCCCGATCACTTTCTCTGTGAGGTATCGATAAGTTTCCCACTCGGCTAGCTACACCTAAGCGACAGGTACACGTGGTTATATTAACTGCCCAGTGGGCTCTAGCCACGTAATATTCCAACCTTAATCTCACCCGGAACATAACACCGCTCCTATCGATTTCAAAATCCAAATACGTAACCGGTTGTGTCCCCTTATTCTCATTGTCCAAAAATTCCAAAATCCATATCAAAACTTAAAAGATCCAGCTTTCCATNGGTTGTGTCCCCTTATTCTCATTGTCCAAAAATTCCAAAATCCATATCAAAACTTAAAAGATCCAGCTTTCCATAAGACGGATTTTTATAAGCGCCGGATTTATGTAGATCCGATTTTCTTTTCACGTTTCTTGATAATATTTCGGTGAAAGGCGGCATCAAAATCAAATCGTCTAGTGGTTAACNCGATTTTCTTTTCACGTTTCTTGATAATATTTCGGTGAAAGGCGGCATCAAAATCAAATCGTCTAGTGGTTAACATTTTAGATTTATTTGTTTCATTCGTAACAAAAATTTTATTTATGATAATTTGGCCAGGTTGATGAGTGTGGCTTAGGCAAAAGTGGCGATAATGGGCGCAACGTTCGCTAAGAAGCATCAGTTTTCAACGGAAAATATAAAATCTAGGTATTTCTTGGAATATTTTTTTCTTAGTCAGGTATGTTTAAAGGTTTGTAGTTAGGAGAGGAGTTATTTCTGATACATATTCTATTTCCATTGTAGCAAGGCCTGCCATTAAATTTCCAGGCAGAGGTCCCGGTGATGATCAATGACTCTTGGTAATCTCCCACGACAAGACTTGACACATCATAGGCGACATATTCTTCTCTATGTATATTGAAAGTACATGTTGTCATAAAAACTTAAGAGAATCAGTAGCGAGTAGTATGAACAGTGGTCTAAGTTAGGAGCTTCAGATAAGTTGAATTNATAAAAACTTAAGAGAATCAGTAGCGAGTAGTATGAACAGTGGTCTAAGTTAGGAGCTTCAGATAAGTTGAATTTGGTGCCGTCTAAATAACCGATACAATTTGGCAGTTGATCTCCTGAATTTGCAATAATCTGCAATCTTTCTTGATTGTTTGGCCAGCTAAGGTATGTCTTTTCGTGAGCCAGTATAGCCTAGAACATAACATGAGGAATTAATTGATTGAAATGATAACGAGGGACCTGCTTTAGCTTATCATTATACATACAATTCAACTTACTTTGAACACTCCGAGTAATTCGTCCAATTGTTCCTCCGTCTTCTATTCCAAACAGTGTTGCAATTTTTGGAATCGAACTTCCACTCCCATAGGATCCTAGTCTGTACAAGACCTCGGCCAGTTGAGTAGAAATTAAAAATTGTTTCTTTGTAGTTAGAAATGATGGGTCGTCTTGAATTAAATTTTGTATAAATGAAAATTGGGCGCTTGTTGCTCTCATCATGATGCAAAATCTCTTCTCATCTAAGTTGGGTAATATGTCCTGGAACCATTGTGAAGATTTATGGACATGGTCATTGAATTGAACGTATCGATAGGCTATGNATGGACATGGTCA
Organism: Holacanthella duospinosa; assembly: GCA_002738285.1. Classification (NCBI taxonomy): domain Eukaryota; kingdom Metazoa; phylum Arthropoda; class Collembola; order Poduromorpha; family Neanuridae; genus Holacanthella; species Holacanthella duospinosa. The sequence goes on along the minus strand of NIPM01000020.1, from coordinate 373,004 downwards.
TTGAATTGAACGTATCGATAGGCTATGACCAATGTCAAATCATCAAGCATGTTGTCAAGAACTTCGTCTTCCTCTTCTAAATTTTATTGAAATGTGTAANACAAGGAACGGACAGTTAGAACAAACGCTATTGAATTTCAAACAGCGGGACCTTCTTTTAAAACACCCTGTATAATCAATGTGACTTTAGTTTGTTGATATCCTATTATTGAGGAATAATGAGTGGACGTTGTGGAAATAAATGTCAATTTTATTGACTGATAATCATCCAAATTTTAATTATTGTACTTTTGTTATATTTATATAACATAAGTACCTTACGTGCATTATAATGCACATGGGTAAAAATATATAAGATGAAAACTAACTTATTCCTTCTGCATAAATTGAATCAGTGTTCATGCAGAATAAGAACAGAATAAAAATTATGAATTTGAAGCGACTGCAAGTGCTAATTTAAAAAGAAATTCTGGAAGATAAAATCCTAAAATAAATTCATCTTGTTTCTTTATTTTGAATAAATATATGTCTTCTTTTAAATTGTATACGACTGATGCTAAACTACTAATCTTCTTCGCTATCGTAGTTTATTGTAGGTTTAGCGGAAACCACTGGAATCGAAAGCATCTTGTTTGTGTAGCACCCTTTCCGTACAGAAGCGATAGATCCATGAGGCACAGTTGGGTTTAATTTGAAAGTATCCACAACAAAAGCAGGCGCATACTCAGGTGATCCATCTATCTTGAGACAAATGGCTTTGCCGCTAAATCTAGGTTCATCGTAAATTGTCCAATCGGAAGATCCTGTGATTATAAGTGAGGCAATGCGGCCATTTAGACGGAGATGCTCCAGATCACTGATGACATACTCTTCTTCTTGTTGAAAATATATTTTTTCGTAGAAAGTAATCGAGTCAGTTCTAAAATCTGTCGACGAACCGACGTACTTCGCAGAAGATAAGTGGTTGCCTAGTTGTTTAAAATTCTGACACTGGTAGGTAGGTTCAAATATATATTCCATTCCCGCGTCTTCCTCTTCATTGTGATTCACCAAATCATAAAACAACCATCTGGAAAAATGTCATATATTTTAAAATGGTTACCTAAGTATGTCAAATATGAATCAAACTTACGTTCCAGTTAAGCAAACGGAACGGGCTTTGTCGTCAAATCCAAAGGGTTCAAGTGAAAGATACTGTTGATTGGTTAATAGTTCTAAGAAGCTTCCACTTCCACCTAAGGATGAATAGAGTATCGCTTTTGGCACATATTGACTATTAGATACTACTGCCAGGTCACAAATTGTGCTAATTAGTAAACTAATAATAATTATTCTTTTCATTCTGAATATTTTAAACAAAAAGTAATCCAGAAAAACTAAACTTCACTCTAGAAATGTGCGTATTTTATAAGCGTGACCTGGTTTGCGGAACTTTGCTATTTATATAATAAATTACAGGAACTAACAGGAAATTAGTCATCGGTTTTGAATCATAAACAGCATAAGCCTAATCTGTTACACATTCTTGGTAATCGAAATGATAAATTAACCACAGGGCAAGCTTTTGTAGATGGTAATAGTGACAATGACAATTAAATACTCTTAAATTCATATGCAGTACCTTTGGCATTCTCATTAGTCATTAGTAATGACTCATTTACATTAGGTAATTAGTAACCATGAGATCTAAGCAAATAATTACTTCATCAGAATCACAACAATTTGTCAAATTGAGGTCGGTTTGTCAATGAAACAATAATAATTGATAAAACCTACTCAAACTAGTTATTGATATCCTCCATTTCCTGATGGATGATCAATCAGAATCATTTACATTATTATCTATTTGCAACGACTTTTATAATAATAATTATTGTAAAAATGATATGATATCCGACAGGAAATAAAACAACACCCCTGAGCCCTGGCTGTTATCATCACTAAAATTTAAGGTTTTTTTTAATTGATCACATTGCTATCTAGATACCTCAATCCTTTGGACTTGGAGTTTCGTGATTGAACTTACAAGGGAATGAAAATTGAAAAGGGAACCCTTGAGAAGTGGAAAGGACTTCTAAATCCATCCTATTTGGGTTTTATTATTAATACAAAGATGTAGTTTCCATTGTTGCCTGAGTTAATCTATGCATGGGAAAAACCACTTGAGCTTTCACTCATCCATTCTGTCGTCCGTCGCTTGCCACAGTCACTCATGAAGCCGTTTCAAATTTTAAAATAGTCTTACGAATTCAATAGGCTAGAGGTCCTGACTATAGGTTTCAAACAATGACATATGATGAATAAGTGCTTCTGTGGCCTGTCATCTCAAGAACAATATTATAATCCAGTCAGGCAAGGATTAGAAGACTCAGGCACACGGTGTCCACAAATTATTAAATTGTAATTTACACGACAATGGCTTTGTGAGACGGAGGGCTCCACTTCTGAACAATTGACTGTTTACTCTAGTCAGAAACTGACAGGATAATCATAACTGACTCTATTCAATTTAAAAATTAATTTTTTTGAAATTAAATTCACTATTTTTTAACTAAAATTTGTTACTCCACTAAATTTAAAAAAATTATCAAGGGCGGGAAATTTGAAATTCAAATATTTTCCGTCAATTACTTCTTCGCCATTAGAAAAGTTAAAAAATCTGACCCGACGTGTCTAACCCTAAACTTAAAGAATCATGTCACAGAACAGGTAAAAATTTTTTCAAAATTTAGTGACGATTTTAATTATTGGTGATGGTGATACTAAATTGGGTTACTTTCAAACCCATTTGAACAAAGACGATCATTTTTTAATTTAATTCAGGTCAAAGAATCACGCTAAAAAATTTGTTTTTAGATTCAAAAATGCCCATCTGATGCAGGGTAATTTTGAAAAGGAAACAGGCAAAAAGTAGGTTATGTAATTTTGTAAAACGGCCATTTTTTGTTAGTCTTCCATTTTAGTTATTAATTTATCTAATATTAAGTTAGTATCAGGTAAAATTCCCACTTTGTAAGTGACAGTGAGTGAGAAATTTAAATTTAAGTTGTTAGTAAGTCATAATAATCAACGGTGAATTGGTGCAAGAGTTAAAAAAAANAGTGAGAAATTTAAATTTAAGTTGTTAGTAAGTCATAATAATCAACGGTGAATTGGTGCAAGAGTTAAAAAAAAATAACTATTTTTGTTGAATTTAATTGATGTGAAGTGGGTTTAGGATTTCGTAAGTGTATGTAGCATANAAAAAAAATAACTATTTTTGTTGAATTTAATTGATGTGAAGTGGGTTTAGGATTTCGTAAGTGTATGTAGCATATGCCACACAGGACGAAGGAGTCGAATCCAAAGTGCATCTTGTGAAACATTTCACTTGAATTAATCCGCTGCTTTCTCAAAGGGTGTGTACTGTGTAGTGTAAGTATGAATGGATAAAGAAGATGATGGTACATAAATAAAAGAATCAAAAAAGACTAATGTATCCAGAAGAAGATCAACTGAAGTATCAACTAGTAACCCTTGGGGAAGTATCAAGTACCTCTCTACCTTTCCCCAAAACTCTCAAGTAGGGACAGGTTAATGGTATTTACACAACTTTTACACAATCTATTCTCTTCAACTTTCACTTCACTATCTTTTGTATCTTCCGATGACACACTAGACGTTGCTACTCATAAGACATAACATAAATCTCTAACTCACTCAGTAGAGGTCAAATTTGTTCAAAAGTCACAATTCTACTCTTATACTAGATTTGCTTTGTAACAAAAAATTTCAAGATTTAGTAGTTAGTGTGTACTTTTGAAAAATTTTTTGAAGATGGGATTTATGATTTATAACATTTGAAATATAATACAAAGGAAACGTTACAACTCTTGGACCACTGTTGTTGTCTTAGCCTCCCACGAACTCCAACTTTGTGTACTCTTTGGAATTAGATTACAATTANCCAACTTTGTGTACTCTTTGGAATTAGATTACAATTAGAAAGAAAATTATTTTAATTAATAATTGATTAATTAGTTGGAAAAAAAATTTTTTTTTGATGTACGATGAGTAATCTGACAGGGTTGAATTTGGTGATTATGAAGTATCAAAATTTGATAGTATCAAAATGTTCCAAGAGTATTGTGTTGGTCTGGTCAAGTTGACTTTGACATTGATTAGCCAGAATAATTAAAACTAATTTGAAATTTAATTTATTTCCTAGAAAGCTGAATTGAATTACAGTTGAATTATGATGGATTGATCACCATTTATTCGTTTATAATTTCCCGAAACTGTGATTAAAGTGATTAGTTATTTCATTTTACTCTTATCAATTTCCGATAGTTATCAAATTCACACATACTCTAGAATACTTGAATGATTTTAAACAATAGACAAACATTTATACAGTAATCTCCTGATTTTACGTAAATTAAATTAATTGATATAAATACATGAATTATGAATCCAATAATTCATACTTTACAAAAATCCTTACTAACTCAACACATACCCACTACTTTTCCACTATAATACAATCACTAACCCGAAAATTTTAAAATGGCAAAAGCTCTTCTCATTTTGGCTCTATTTTCTGCCATTGCATTTTCAAGTTGTCTCGGTCAGGGAGCACCATTGGCCACGCTTTATGCTAACACCGGTTGTACTGGTGCCTTCGTGAAGCTCCAAACAGACAGATATACATCAGATTTGTCACAACTTGGATTTGACAACCGTGCAAACTCCGTCCGCCTTACCGGAACGTATGTTACTCGAAATTATTATATATTTTAAAGAAATCATTCATAAATTTTATCCAGGTTAAACTAATACCAATTCTTCTTCTTGATTACCACAGATGGATGTTTTATGATTCCACGATCTTTAACCCAAGAGGAAATGAAGCAATGGAGTACATCTTCAAACCAAGGAACGAATGCGTTGACTTTGAGGGTATCGGTGGATACGTATCTTCAGTTAAATTTGCAGGAAATAATGCTAACTATGCATATGACACAATCACCTTTTACGAATTCACTTACTTTCAAGGTAGGGAAGAATATGCTGACCATGATTTACCAAATCTTGCTTTGGTCGGAAACATAGCTTCACTTATCGTCACCGGATCTTCAGAATCATCTACTTGGACAATCTATGATAGACCAAATTATGGCGGAAATGCTATCTGTCTCAAATTGACTCCTTCTGATGATTTTGAACCCGGATTTGTGGCAGATACAAAAGATTTATCTCCACCTGTCCCACATGGAACCATCGCTTCAGTTCGTAAAGGATGTCATACAGCGAATATTCGAACCATTGATGTCTCTACTGCCATTGGAGCACACAACAATCTTGCCAAATTGTAAACTAGATCTCAATACAAATTAATTAGAACTATAAGGAATAAACTAAACTAATCAATCATAAACTATTTTCATTTGGTCAAATACAGAGTAGTTGAATTTAGTTGAATTAGATTGTTGAATAGGTTGAATTAGATTAGATGTAGTTGAATTATATTGCGATTGCCTACATTGTTGCGATCCACAACAATAATTAGTTATTTATTTAACTTTCAAATTAAAAAATTGAAGAAATTGACTGTATTCGGAGTGACCGTATGCCGAAACACTATATGCGGAGTCACTTTATCCGAAGTCACTATAACCGATTTTTAATAGAAGAATTTATAATAAAATCTTCTACCCTGTATTGGCGTTTTTTCAATTATTCACAAAGATGAAATTGTTGTGCCAAGATTTATCCAAAAAAATGTAAAAAAGCTTTCATTGACATGATATAAAATAGATCCAAAGAATCAAGATTCAACTGTTTTTCTCATAAGAATTGAAAATTATCATAGAAATGGGTCATCATTTCCTGCCAAATCGTTTCTTCTCAATACCCTCTACCATATAATCCATTTCCAGTCCCAAGTGTCAAAATGTAATAAAGTCCACACATCTATTTTACATGGTTTGGTATAAAAAGAAATGGCGACGCCAGAGAAACAGGGGAATGAGAAAAGATTGAATTTATGACTTATCTGTCAAAAACAAAAAGAAAAAAAAAGGAAATTAAACTTCCCAATTGTGTAATTTGCAATTTTTACAGATTCCTTTGTCTATTCTTTGGATCATTTCCCAGGATTATTTTCTTTGATTTTATTATAACTTTCTCTTTAAATTCTCCCGGGTCTAATGATTCTTTGATGGTTGTTGACATGTATAAAAATCCCTCCGGGTGGTGAAAAACCCGAAAAACCGTTCATTTTACAATTTCTATAAATGAATTTTTTTTTGTTAAAAAAATAACCTCTTGTCGACGGTTTTGAGTTGATTGTTGGTTGATGAAGTCTGAAGTCATTGAGGTGTGGTACAGAAGGCACTATTACAAAAGCATCCGTTTTATTTTCCATTTCAGTTGACAATTACTAATTGAAATGTTTTTTTTTTCGCTAATTCAGGGTATAAAAAAGAAACCTTTGACTTTGTGAGTTTTAAGGATTTTAAACCACGACGACACGTGTAGCATTATAAACTTATAAGCTTTATTGTTACACTCTCACCCCTCCATCTATAGGTTTAAAATCTTCTATTCAACTCTTCATTTTATTAAATTTAACTTCAATTTTTGGTATTTATATTCTTTTTGGCTTAAAATTTTGGATCAAAAATGTCTGGTTAGAATTATTATGGGATATTTTTAAAATCAATTGTGTCAGATTTATACAGTAAAAGCCGGTTATAGTTTTTTGAATATATAGTGAACTATAAAAAAATGCCGATACCCTAACATAATGTTCTAAAATTCACATATTTTAAATCTAAATCGACTAAAGTAAATCCGTCTTTTGAAACTNGGTTAGAATTATTATGGGATATTTTTAAAATCAATTGTGTCAGATTTATACAGTAAAAGCCGGTTATAGTTTTTTTGAATATATAGTGAACTATAAAAAAATGCCGATACTCTAACATAATGTTCTAAAATTCACATATTTTAAATCTAAATCGGCTATAGTAAATCCGTCTTTTGAAATAATAATTATAGCCGATATGTACTGTATTTTTTAACTCATAAGATTTGCAAATCCAAAATGGAATTGAAATTTTGAAATGAAGGGAAAGACCCACAGGGAGCTTGTATTACTCTATTGAATTAAAATATTCAATTACTATTTGAAAGGTTCATAATTCGCCTTGAAGCTCTTCCTAANATAATTATAGCCGATATGTACTGTATTTTTTAACTCATAAGATTTGCAAATCCAAAATGGAATTGAAATTTTGAAATGAAGGGAAAGACCCAGAGGGAGCTTGTATTACTCTATTGAATTAAAATATTCAATTACTATTTGAAAGGTTCATAATTCGCCTTGAAGCTCTTCCTAAATAAACTTGAGTCTTTTGTAATAATTTATAAAATAGGACTTGGGTTAAGTATCTTTTATTAAAACCAACAAACAATTAACATTGAGGTGAAGCAGATTATTATTATTCTCGACAAGAAATAATTGTGAAGGATGGTTGTACACTAATCTCAAGATGCTATTGGGTTATTATATTCTAATAAATGTTTTAGACATATTCCAACAATATAATGATTGACTTATTACAAAAGATATTATTGACAAGTGAACTGTTGTTATTGGATTTTAGAAGATGTCTATGACTATCGAAACAACAAAAGCAATATCCTAAAGAACGCATGTTGTCGGCCAATGGTCTTTTCATTTCAATTCCTTTAGTAATTTATAATCGAATAGGCATGATTAATTTGAAGACGAAAGGGGGAAATACTTATTATTATTACCTTTATGCTGCATTCAATTCCAAAAGCCTTATTTATTCTTCACAACAATGATCAGAAAAAATAATAAATTTTTTTTAAACTTAAAAATTCTATCATGTGTGGAATTTAAGTGCTTCTTCTGCCAGCGCCAGCCAGAAGAATGCAAAATACGAAATCTAAACTGTAAGACAATGTTAACTTCAGTTATACTGAAATTGTTAGAAATTGGGAATCCCAATTTGGAATATTTTGAATTCATGTAACTGATGCTGATCAATTTTCCAAGAAAATTCAAAATATTAAGTTCAGTCAATCAGATTTGAGTATTTAAATCTGCTGAATACTCAAATTCTCTTCTAATCTGATTGGTTGAATTTGACTTTTTGATTTTCTTGAGGAATCAACTCCAGCACCTCCGAATTGAAAGTTTTAGAATTTTATTTTCTATCTCCTAGAGCTGATTAATTAAAACTTTTTAGGATTTATTATAAATTATTTATAGCCCAATTGCACTGTAATAGTGGAACTCGGCTATTAGAAGTCAGACAGATTTTTTATTTATAGAAAGAATAGTTTCAGGTTAAAAATTATCTCCGAATCTACAAAGAATTTTGTGTATTATTTACATGAATACTTTCCTAAAGAAAAATTAAAATTTTGTGATAAAAACATATATACTGACAGTAAAAGAAAGATCTTGTTAGCATTTCAACAATAGTTTGCTTTTGTGTTATGAACTAAACCATAACTTCGCTTCAAAGAACAACGGATTTTTGTTAACAGATTCATTTCATTTGAATTGAGGTTTTCCGTTTTAAAAGGTTTATACAATTATTCTCAATCAAAGTTTAAATTTTTTTTTTCATAACAACATCATCCCTATCAAATTATCCCTTTGAGCCCTTTCAATCAGAATGCCTAACCTGATGTTTTAAACTGTGTATATCATTGTGTTTCGGTTTCATGAAAACCGAATAAGTACCAATTTAGTGACAATTCGAATGAATGAAGAAAATAATATTATACAAGGTTTTCCAAACTGAATATCTCAGTTAGGGATTGCAATTGAAGACCGTCCCCGATCAGGGAATCGGGAATTTCGGGGAAATAGATTCACTGGAAACGCCGGGGATCCCCGAAGCCCCTTTTATTGTAGTTGTATTATCTTAATTCAAGACAAAGATCTTTTTGTTATTTGTTTAAAAAATTTTTTTCATAATTATTATTTTTTTTCACAAAAGTTTGTTGTNTTTTTGTTATTTGTTTAAAAAATTTTTTTCATAATTATTATTTTTTTTCACAAAAGTTTGTTGTGAATGGTGAATTTCCAAAAAAAAAAAATCGGGGGACCGTCGGGGAAAACGGGTTTTTCCCCGTCCCCGTTGTCGGGGNTGGTGAATTTCCAAAAAAAAAAAATCGGGGGACCGTCGGGGAAAACGGGTTTTTCCCCGTCCCCGTTGTCGGGGGAATTTCCCCGCCAATTGCAATCCCTAATCTCAGTAGACAGATCACTTCCTCTATACCTATACAATTTACATGTNGAATTTCCCCGCCAATTGCAATCCCTAATCTCAGTAGACAGATCACTTCCTCTATACCTATACAATTTACATGTCGTAGCTTCTTGACATTTCCAATTTCTATCGTGAATAGGAAAAGATTAAAGAAATTATAAAATTTTTAAAGAAATTCAGACAAAAAAAAATTCATAGATTCAGCTTTAGATTGCCTTAGAATTTAGAGTCTCATCTTCTAACTTTTTTTAAAGTGGATCCAAGTTGTTTCGAATTTGGGTTAAATATAAACAAGGATTTAGGTTATGCTTTATCTAACAATAAGTGAAGAATGTACTTGGTTTTTCTCGATTATACCACTTCCTTAGATCTCTTGTCGAAAATTTTAATCCGAAAATTTTATAATAGGAAATCCGTAATTATTGTAATTTTGACAGTAAATCCATGTTTTAAGTACAGAGTGTTTTAAAAGAAGGTCCTGCTGTTTGAAATTCAATAGCGTTTGTTCTAACTGTCCGATCCTTGTTACATTTAGTGCAAATTGAAGCTGAATANTCTTTTAAGTACAGGGTGTTTTAAAAGAAGGTCCCGCTGTTTGAAATTCAATAGCGTTTGTTCTAACTGTCCGATCCTTGTTACATTTAGTGCAAATTGAAGCTGAATAAATAGAAAAACTGACAAGATTAGTTGTGACCAACTGTGTCAACAGTTGCTAAGGTCAAATTAAGTTCATAAGTCCAGTCCAGGTTTTTAGCATTAGGTTGGCATGGAGGAATTGACGTAAACAACTACTAATTTTTCCAAATAAGCTGCTTAGTTACTGGAATATTATTTTCTCATTAGACTACTGCACAAATTGGGAACAAAATTGGATTATTTTGGTCTTGGATTACATTTGGAAATTTCTTAGAATTTTCGATATCTCTAAACTTTTTTTGATACTACAAAAATTTGATTCTATACTTATGTTAATAGTTAACAATTCGGACGTTTTATGAAATGAAAACTTAGATGTGAGTTGTTGGTAATTTCCAGACGAGTTCTTACTGAAAGACATGCGGAATTACAAAACTAGAATGAGTAAGAAAAAATTGGATTGAAAGTAAATCTTGGGTCGATGACATTAAGTAAGCAAAATTGGATCGAAAGTGAATCCGGGGTCAATGACATTAAAATTTGAAATTTGCGCCAAAGGTGAAAATGAGAAATTAATATTACAAATTGTTCACAAAAAAAAACTTAATTTTGTTCTCAATTTGTGCAATTATCTGGTGAGTAGTTAAAATTCCAGTAACCAAGCAGCTTATTTAGAAAAATTAGTAGTTGTTTACGTCCATTTCTCCATGCCAACCTAATGCTAAAATCCTGGACTGGACCTATGACCTTAATTTGACCTTAGCAACTGTTGACACAGTTGGTCACAACTAATCTGGTCAATTTTTCTATTTATTCAGCTTCAATTTCCACCAAATGTAACAAGGATCGGACAGTTAGAACAAACGCTATTGAATTTCAAACAGCGGGACCTTCTTTTAAAACACCCTGTATAACTAGGTTTAATTATAGTATGCTCATGAGCAAGGACGCCGAAAATATGCTCTAACTCTAAAAAAAATCCTACGGCTTTTCCTTAAAAAATATGGTTTTCCTGCTTTTTCTAAAATTATGGCATAGAGCTATTTATTATACCGGTGGACGCATTTATTCACTTTCTGAGTCATTTTCCTGATCTTGTGTCGTTTCGCACTGCCTATTGTAGAGTATTTTCAAATGAATTTTTAAATTTTCATCCTTCAAGAACAATAGAATAGTTAATCTTTGGATTTAATAACAACTTTTCAATGAAATTGAAATAAGATTTATTTAATTTTTTTCCTAAAATTAGCTCTGTAAATTCTAATTCTCTTATTTTAGGGTTCGATCCTTGTCTCATGAGTTGACATTAAAGCAAAAGCAGCAAATTCAAAGAAAATATGCTTTTCAGAAATAATTCTACTTTCACCGGAAAAATAATGCTTTTCTTGCTTTTTGGCGTCCTTCCTCATGAGTCATGACTTACCTGTGTAATAAGCAAATGTTTAAGCTAATTATTAAAGCTGCAAGTTCTGAATTTGTTGAGATTATTTTCTACATAGGTATGGGCAATGTAATTGCCCATACCTATGTACTACTATGAAAATAGATACATTGAGTAACCGTTCAAGTGATTGAAAATTTAATCCGTATTCTTTAGGTTTTTGGTCTGTCAACAAACCTTAAGAACGTCTGTTTAGATTAAGGTTGTCCCTGCAGTACCGTGGAGTATAAGTAACAATTAATCATGAGCGAAAAAGACTACAGTCCATTGAGTCTTGCCTGTGTGAAATCCTTAACGGATAAGAATTATGATAAAAGAAGACAAGCTGCTCTGGAAATAGAAAAGTAAGTTCATATTTTGTTGAATTATCGGAAAACTTGATCTAATGTTGTTGTTGTTTTAGAATGGCAAAGGACTTTGCAGCAATGAAGAATGTTGAACAAATCAAAAAGCTTCTTCGTGTCCTTGGACAGGATTTTACAATGTCACAGATGACTAACTGGAGAAAAGGAGGAATTATCGGTCTTGCTGCAGCTGCAATGGCACTTGGAAAAGTGGGCGTTATTTTCTAATTAAACATTTCATTTGGCGATTGAAATTTTAAGTATAATTTTTTTTAAGGATACTGGAAACTATATTCCAGAACTGGTGCTTCCAATTTTGGCCTGTTTCAGTGACTCAGATTCCAGGGTGAGGTATTACGCTTGTGAAGGTCTCTACAATGTTACAAAGGTCGCCCGTGGTGAAGTTCTTATACATTTCCACGACATTTTTAATGCTCTAAGCAAGTATGTTATTAGATGAGGACTTTCATGTTATAATTTTTCTGCCTCACCATTTCATGTAACACTTTTCTCAAATTTTAAGATTGGCTGCAGATCCAGATCAAAATGTTAAAAGTGGAACCGAACTGTTGGACCGACTTTTAAAGGTAAAATATTGTTACCTAATACCTACCTATTGGCCTATCGCCACACTCAAAATGGCATAATTCCTATTAATATTTGCAGTTATTTTTTAACTTTTGACTCTAGGACATAGTTACAGAAAGTGTCTCATTTGATCTATTTGAATTTATGCCACTTCTTCGAGAACGACTTTATACCAAAAATGCATTTGCAAGGCAGTTTGTAATTTCATGGATATCAATCCTCCATGCTGTGCCTGATATCAACATGATTGTTTATCTACCAGATCTACTGGATGGCCTCTTTACTATTCTGGAGGATCAGAATACAGAAATTAAGAAAATGTAATATTGAATTTACTATTCGTTTCAATAGTTAACTTGAATAATTTTAACTATAATTCTTTGAAGGTGTGAAAAAGTTCTAGGCGAGTTCTTACGAGAGGTCATAAAGAATCCGTATATTGTTGATTACCCTGCAACTATTAACATATTGATAGTACATTCACAATCCAAAGATGAATTACTACAGGTAAATAATTGTCTACATTAATGATAATTTTGTTTTCGTTTTAATTCATGAGGTGTTTAATTTCACCATAGTTGACTTCAATAACCTGGATCAAAGAGTTTGTATCGCTAGCTGGGAATGAGTTGCTGCAGCATTATGCTTCTGGAATTTTAACTGCTGTTCTTCCATGTCTTTCGTACGATGAAGAAGGAACAAAAAGTAAGGGAATTTAATTTATTGTTTCAGTACTATTAGTAGTAGTTTTTTCTTTTTAATATCTTCACTTAATTAAGCGTAAAATCAATTTGTTTTCCTTCAGATATTAGGGAAACAAGCAAAGCAGTCAACTATAATCTTATGAAACTGGTTACCAATATTAGCGAATCGGGAACGAAACAGAGTTCAACTGATTTACAAAACAATAAACACCAATCTCCTCAAAAAAATAAACAGGATTTACCCATAATCGATTTGATATCTGTAATTGATGTACTCACAAGAAATCTTGAGAATACTGCGGTACCAACAAAAACCGCTGTATTGAAATGGATCTATCATCTCCACTTGAAAATGCCATCTCAAATGTTCTTGCATGTTGATGAAACATTCCCTGTATTACTCAAAACGCTCTCAGATCCTAGTGACGAAGTTGTTATACTGTCACTAGAAGTTGTCGCTGAGATTGTCTCATTTTCTTCTAAACTGAAGAGAGGTAAGCTATTCTTGTACCCTACTAATTTAGAAACTTTGTTCAGAAATACACTTTTCAAAATAGATTCCGGAGAAGCGCTGAAGGACAACCTCATTCCTAGTACATATTTCAAGAAATTCATTGTGAGTCTACTAGGATTGTTCGAAACAGACAAAGCCCTTTTAGAGGATCGAGGATCTTTTATCATAAGGTTAGTTTCTTTGTTCGAACTTTGATCTAACTAAATTCTTAGAAATATGAAACAATAATGCTTTTAATACAGGCAACTCTCGGTGCTTCTAAGTGCTGAAGCAATCTACAGAAGTATTTCAGAAATTCTACTTACTGAAAAAAATTACAAGTTTGCGAATGTTATGGTGGAAACTTTGAGTACGATTCTACTCACTTCTTGCGAGCTATTTGAACTTAGGACTCAACTTAAAGAATTAGCTACAAAAGTATGTTTACTTTTTCATTCTCAATTAAGGGCGTACAAAGTACAGCTTTTCAGTTTATTAATTTATCATTTTTATGTATTTTTTTAGGAAAGTTGTTCTCTGTTCTGTTGCTTATATCAAACCTGGGCCCACGACCCAGTTGCAACTGTAGCTCTTTGTCTGCTCACACAAAATTACGCACATGCTTGTGATCTAATCCGGACATTGTAAGTTGCCAGTTTCAGTGTCTTGAATACGGTATAAAATTGTCATTTAATTATTCTTGGGTTAGTGGTCACCTTGAAGTGACTGTCGAATTCCTGGTAGAAATCGATAAATTAGTACAATTGATTGAATCTCCGATTTTCACATGTAAGTCTAGTTACTTCTTTAGTATTCAACTATCTAATGGAAAATAGGAATCAATTGTGAAGTGCATATTACAACTAATTTAGATTTGCGACTGGATTTACTTGATGGTCATCATAATACTGAACTTGTTCAAGCGCTCTACGGTCTTCTTATGCTTCTTCCTCAGAGTGAAGGTTTTCACGTCTTGCAGAGAAGGCTTAACTGTGTGCCAAGCTTTCATTTGCCACCAGGCAGCAAGTAAATATCTTTTTTTTTAATTTGTTGTATGATGCTGCTGTGTATAGCTAAAAAATTTCCTAAAATACGTCTAGGTTACACGGAAAGGCCAAAAATGAAGAACGTGAATTCGTGAAGACTATTAAATTTGACGAACTTCTTCAACATTTCAAAACTGTTCAAGAGCACCACAGGAAAGGGAAGCAAGTTAGTAAAACAACTGAACTTATTTAAAAGGGAATGGAAACAGTTGATTTTTAAGATCCCATTGGATCATTTTCCTGTAATTTCCAATCGTCATTTAGTGCCTTATTAAACATTTAAGTAAACTTCCGTGAACAATTACATTCCTAGAAGTGGCTATTAGATATAGGTTAACACTCCATCTAGTCATCACTGGATAATAATATTTTGCACTATAGCAGCTTTCAAGTTCGAAAATGAGAATTCATAATTTGAGAGCAAATCTTTGGTCTATTTTATTAAATTTTAAGAATGCAACAATGTGAAAATGAAATTTAAAAACAAAATCAAAATAAAGCTGTTTCGATCCAAGGCACTAGCGAGGTGATCACAGATTAGCACTCCTAAGTTTTTGCAAACATTACATGGTAACACTGGATATTTAACAGTAATGAACAGTAAACAGTAACAGTTTACAGAATGTAAGAAGGAACGGTATGGATATTTTGTTTCAGAATATCTCTAAGTATTCTGATTGGACTTACTAGTTGCTTAGTACTGAGGTGGGGATTAATGGAAAAAAGTTTTTGAAAATTAACAGTTGTGATTCGGAAGAGGATGACGATTTAGTGTTTTTTTTTGATTTTTGAATTTTGAATTTTGAAAGATTAATAATAAAGATTTTAAGTAGAAGTGATTCTCGTTTTTGAAACTTGTGAAAAACTAATAAAAGATTTTTCTAATTCCCCAAAATTTGATTTCAAATTATTTTTCTCACTTTTTGCTCGGCAGAAAAAGGGGGTCGTTCTTCCTGAGCAGAAAATGTTGTTTTTTTTTCCTGGAAGAATTTTTTTACTTTTCTGGTCTGATTTTGCCACGACCTGAGTACCAAAATTTTCTTCNAAGATTTTTCTAATTCCCCAAAATTTGATTTCAAATTATTTTTCTCACTTTTTGCTCGGCAGAAAAAGGGGGTCTTCCTGAGCAGAAAATGTTGTTTTTTTTCCTGGAAGAATTTTTTTACTTTTCTGGTCTGATTTTGCCACGACCTGAGTACCAAAATTTTCTTCTAAACTCTAATTTAAAAAAGTCGATTCTTCTCATTTTTTTTTCCCCACCTGAGTACTATACTTAAGAAATAACGCCTTACCTGTATCTGAATCTGTACAATTATAGCAATTGGAATTAGTTCATATGGGTTGGGCAGGACAGTATATCAATGTTGTTCGTTCTTGAAATATGGATTGGACGGGATGGAAAGTTTATGCACTTCTTCTTGTTAGGAACTTCCAAATATTCAACTTCTAAAATAGAAATTCGTTCACAGAAGCTCGAAATTGTATAGTGTTAGATTGTTATGGCTACCTAATTGTTTGAGAACAACGCTTTCTTGAGTTTCTCAAATGCATATTTGAGGGACCCAAAAACTCCAGTACTAAAGAATCCAGTGGCAGTTTGACGGATGCTTGAAAACCAGACTAAGTTGGCCAATGAATCTCGAAGAATATGAGGAATGTCGTCCGAAGTGGATAGCTCTTCCATAATTTCTTCAATATTATCATAATTGCTAAACATCCCTGTCCCGAAACTACCTCTCACTTTATGCGCCATGTGTTGTTGGAGATGTGCAGGAAGACGAAGGAGATGTTGCAGTCGAGAAGCTGAGCTCATATTTTGGACCACGATATTATCGACAGTAATTTTGACCAAAGGATATAATTTTTTGATTAGTGGAAGATAAATAGCATCAAATCCTGACGCGTTTGAAGCGACTATATTTTGTACCTTGTTAGGATTCTCTCCAATAACTATACAAGAAATGATTATATAATTACTAATTATTGAATGATGAATAATTAATGATTTGTTTCTCATTCTTACTCATGCGGGAATCTCCAATGTAAGACAATTCAGTTATGGAATAGTAGAGGTCAAACTTCGTTATAGTCTCTGGTAATTGAAGAAGAGCGGCTCGGAGTGCGGATTCATGATTTTGATTAGTGTATTTGACTAGCTCTGGATTCGTTGTGGGTTGTAAGTCTCTGACAGGTTTATGTAGTCGACCAGCGATATATGCATGCGTCCAATTAATTAAGTCATCCAACGCAGCATCAGTACTGATAACTCCGTACTTAAGTAAGTGTTGATCTACCATTGCAAAGGTATTGTAGTAAATCCCACAGCCCAAATTCTCCTGTATATAAGTAATCATCTTGGCTCCGAGATGCTTCACAGCAGAATAATGACTAGGATTCATTTTCAAATTTTCAGTGTGCCATTGTAGTGGATCATCCACGACGAAGACGAGATCTACTATTTCCCCAACTTTTTGATTTTTTTGAGCAAATACAGCGGAACCATAAGCGAAACAATATGTACTCCGTGGAAAGTTGATAAGTAGACGTTTCAAGACATCATCCCCAACCACTTCACGTTCAGTTACAACTGTCATTGTCCAATCCTACAGTGCCTTTTAGTAGTTAGTAAGTTTTAATTTCCTAATGAATGAAAATTTGATTGATCGAAATCAAAATCAATTGATCAACATCAACACAAATCAATTAAAGTAATCTTTTGATAAAATTCATCTTGAAAGACAAATCAACTAAACTTCATAACTTACCGATGACAGTGCCCTGCATATATGGGCAATGACATAATAGACCTTTTTCACAATTACTGCTGCCCTGGTTTCCCGGGCTTGAACTACACTTTACCATGAGGGGGAAACTAACGCGTTTTGTGAGTGTTTATTATGAAATGTCTATAAGAAAAATTGAATGGTTCCAATTAAATTATCGAAGTTGGATATTATTCTGTTAGCAACATTGACTGGTCGTTTTCAAAAACACATTAAATACTATATCAGTCTATAAATAATTCCTAAATTAATTTAAGACACATAAGTGAAGCAACTTTAATTTAACTGAGAAATCCAATAAGATCTATTATCAAAGGCTTCTATTTGACCTTTGAAGGGAACAACTTAGTAGTTAATACACTATTTCTATCGAATGTTCTATCGAATGCAGGGTCAGATGGCTCTTTGTAATGTTGGATCAGCATACATTGTAGTGTTCATACCGCCTTCAGATTTACAGCATTGTCCTTTGAAGAGGAATGAAAATTTTTGGATTGCGTTACTCCATCGTAAGGCTGCCATTTGGTTTAAAAATTTGCTACACCATTTTGTGAACACGTTGTGTGAGTAGCTATATCTTTACATCTTTACTATTTGCTAAATCATAAGTGTTTGGTTAGCTAGCTAAAACTGTTTTGTATTGAAGATTGTAAAATTAATTTCACACATGAAAAAGTTTGAATATAATTTTCGCAAAAAATGAATTTTTTATTACAAATTTTCTTGATTATTTTATTTTATTCTGTATATATATCTATAAATAATATATATCATCATTTTCTATTCATTAAATTATCTTTATTTTTAGTACTTAGCAAACAGTCTTCATCAATTTAAAGTTTTTGATAATAATTTTTACTTGTATTGTTTATTTTAAGTTGATAAATGTAAACGTGGTGGAAGTTCTACGTTAAGAGAGTTTTCTCCCCTCATTATTGACTTTTGTCAAAACTTTAAACCAGAATTTCTACTAAAAACTTCTAATTAATGTGCAAGTTTTTGTAGGTCGTTAACATCTATGATTTATTGTTAATCGATTTTACCTATATTTCATATATAAGAAATTACTTAGTTTGTTAACGACCGCTATAACTTAACGTTATTAGCATGGGAGTTTGTGTTCGGTTTTGAAAGTTTTATATAGGTTCAAGTTAAAATCCACCAGATGGCTGTCTTTGTGAAAAAGGTCAATTGTTCTCAGCTCAACAGCTGCAGCTGCAGCTGCAGCAGAGAAAAATTCTATAAACTGTATAAAATTTCTGTCAATTGTAGACGTCACTTTGCTGTTTTCTCTCCTTTTGTAAAAGATTATCTTGAATCGATGTTGATGAACTTTGACTTTTATTAACTGGAGAATTTTCCGCATTTAACACAATACAATCAACCTCCATTCTTAATTGAAAGTCCGTAAGAATGGGACGAACACAAAACACAAACAGATTATTTATATCAGAAAGAGTAAACATTCTTAAGTAAAATAATTGCATGGATAAGATGAATGAAACGTGTTTGAACATGAATGAATACCAAAAATCGGCTTCNAGCCTCCATTCTTAATTAAAAGTCCGTAAGAATGGGACGAACACAAAACACAAACAGATTATTTATATCAGAAAGAGTAAACGTTCTTAAGTAAAATAATTGCATGGATAAGATGAATGAAACGTGTTTGAACATGAATGAATACCAAAAATCGGCTTCTAGCTCGGCATGTACCATACGATCCGACAAATGTCGGTGCAGTCAGGTTTTGAAAAATTTTACATTACGAAACCGACGCAGCCATTTTCACATTTTTTGACTTTGGTAGGAATCGCATTTGCCATTGTTTTGTTTTCTGTAGCAGCATCTATAACTAATCGCCAAGGCTTTAGGCGCCGTAACTGTGAAAACGCTATATGAGCACATACAATTAAGATGCCTATTCTTTTGAGCCATGCGATCTTACAAATGTCGGATCAAGACCTGATCTTGTGCATTATTGCCAAAATCGAGTTGGTCATTGGTCTTTGTTGCTGAAATGTTGGTCAAATGTTTCTCATTTTATATATAAAAAATATATATAAACTGAAATCCCATGATTTCCCGCAGCCCTCCCGTGGGTTAGCACAGCCCTCCTTTGGGTTTTGTTTGACATACCTGGCAACAGTTAATAAATTGATATGACAATGTCGGATCGTATAGCTCGACAGTTCGCTCAAATAGGCGATCCGACAAATGTCGGATCGCATAGCTTAGCTTGGTACATTATAGCCTGGTACATGCCGAGCTAGGCAGGAAATGCACAAGAGTCATGAATCTGCTACTGATGCGTTGACTCTGAGAGTCATGACTCTGAATTTTAAACAGGGAGTGAGTCAGGGTCATATAATGACTCCCAAATAATTCATAGTCAGAGTTAGAGTCATGACTCAGGAGTCAGAACTTTACACCAGAGTGTGCCATACGTATAATACGTATAATACAATGTATAATACATCGTCGAAAAATACAAGCGTATCATTGGTATTTTTGGTATCATTTGTATTTTTTGTACTTTTTGTATTTTTTGTATTTTTTGTATTTTTTGTATTTTTGATATTTTTTCACACTAAAAAGGTAAATCAGGGTATAATTTGCATATTTTAGTGATATAAATTTTTTTTTATTGTTTCAACTTGGGTGGTCTATTGTTTCAAAGTCGATCTATTTTTCTAGACCCGAGGCAGTTCATTCGACTAATCCACTTACATGGTGGAAATGTGTAAACATCTCTGACACTAACCGATTATTNCCCGAGGCAGTTCATTCGACTAATCCACTTACATGGTGGAAATGTGTAAACATCTCTGACACTAACCGATTATTTGATTGGGACAACTTAAAACAGACTTTTTAAAGCTCTGTGCTCAACGTCTTACTGCGAACATAACCACTGCCGGCTTAGAGCGAATTTTTTCGACCTATGCACTAGTTCAATCAAAACTTTGTAACCGACTCGGAAATGAAAAAGCGTCAAAGTTGACATTTTTTACAAGTATCTGAACTTTAAAAAATTTTAACTTAAGAATTCAAACTTGGAGTGGGTTTGGAACCCAGATGTTGAAGAAAATTTGGAGACATCTGAAACGGAAGAATTTGACGATGACATCTTTCAAACTCTAGTCATGATAGTTAGCGGCAATGAAAGAGACTAAATAATTAATCATACTCTGCGAGCTTATGATTATATTAAATAAATTTTACATTTATGCTTATACCAACGGTGCTACCATACTTCAGAATTTGAAACGGCGAATTCTGACATGTAAAAGCCAAAGTTCTCGCCGATTTTGGCATTTCCCTACCATACTTTGGAATTGGAAAATCAGAATCCAATTTTCCAATTCTCAAAGCAGAGAGTATCATTTTCCTAAGTGCACAAAATACTTACGCGGGATGTAAAAATTTAAAATAAAATTTGACCTTTTTTCCTTGCTTTTTCTCAAGTTTTTTATTAGGAGTAAAAAACAGTGTTGGGAACTGGAAGGGTAGTTTCCAATTCAGTTTTTTATCAGTTCCTGAAGAAAGGTTTCCAGTTCAGTTCAGTTCAGTAATTTTATGTAGAATTTTTTTTCCAGTTCAGTTCAGTTCAGTATTTCACCTAAAACTTTTTGTTTCCAGTTCAGTTCAGTTCAGTACTTTTGCATCTTCAAAACCCTTCCAGTTCAGTTCAGTTCAGTCCAAAAACTGGAAAAAACTGGAAAGTACTGAACTGAACTGAACTGAATCCCCAACATTGGTAAAAAATGAATGAAAAAAGAGAAATGGGCAAACAGAAATTGATACGGGAAAGCAGAATACTAGGAAAAGACATGTTGAAGTCCTTTGGCTTCTCCATCCAGCAACAATGCGTCCTCTAATGTGTGTATTGTGGACGAGGACAGATTATTTGTAATCTGTAAATTTAAAATGATGAAGTGGGATCCAGANGTAATCTGTAAATTTAAAATGATGAAGTGGGATCCAGAAACAATCTTTGTTTAGGTAGAATCGGGCCAAAGTGTGCTTCCTTTGGCACTGTTCTACAATACGTTGTTACTTACGTAGAGACGAGTCAAACCCATGTACATCGGAGCAATTTGACATTCACTAATAATTAGTGAAGTGTCAATGGTTGAAATTAAATAGTTTCGGCAGTAGACAAATNTTTCTGCAGAGTTTGTTTAGAGTTTCAAAATTTATGCGAACATTTGACAGGGATGGTTTCTTGAGCTATGATGAGTGTCGGAGATGTTTAACAGCGAAAAATGATAAAAGAAATGATAAGTTTTAGGGTGAAAGGGTCTTTTCTAAGAACAAAAATAGATTTAGGGTGAAGGGGACTTAGGGTGAACAAAAATAGATATACTTGTGTTCATACACTCAGACAGGTATAAACATGTTTCGACTTAGGGTGAAAGGGTCTTTTCTAAGAACAAAAATTGATTTAGGGCGAAAGGGTCTTAGGGTCTTAGGGTGAAAGGGTCTTAGGGCGAACAAAAATAGATTTTGGGTGAAAGGGTCTTAGGGTGACAAAAATAGATTTTGGGTAAAAGGGTCTTAGGGTGACAAAAATAGATTTTAGCCCCAGGGCTGACGCGAACACCATCACGTGCTATCTACTAAAGCCAATTGAATTAACTAACCTTAAATTTGCATTTTTGAATATACTACTTAGGTATCATTAACTTGTAGTTCTCAACTCAACCATTTCATCTGTCAAAATGAAGGCTTTTACAATTGTCTATTATTTTTCCGTGTTAAATTTTTCATCGTTTTGGGTAATCGTGTTGAACATGTGGGTATACTCTCCGCTTCAACTGTTCCTACCAGACACCTAGCAAGTAAACTAAATGAAGCAAAAACAAAGACAAAAGTTTTAGGTGAATTGTTTATGTCAACTTGTAGGTTGGTAGTGAGAGAAAGCACCCCCGAATCTACCATATTCACTAATGAAAAACTGCCAGGAAACTGTCACAATTTAAAAGTAGTAATCTAGCAATGTGCATAAATTTCGGTGTCGAAAGTTTCCTATACGCCAAATTCAGCTTACCCGAATCTTCCTGCACTCAGCAACAGCCTAAACAACTAGTTAGTTGGACAACGGATACATGTTCCACAATTCAAAGTAATACTCGTGTAAAACGAATGGCTCTGAACTATACAACTGATCATTGGAAACAGTCAGGTGTGCCTTTCACGTTGTACGGTTACAGGTGAGAATCCATATTTGTACTTTCTTTGAGTTAAAAAAGGTTTCGGAATTAAATCTTTAGTCATTTATTTACTTACGTGCTCACTTATTCTTTTGTAATTTTTGTAATGATGATGATTAGAACTATGATTAGAACTGTTTCGGTACATCTTTAACTTTTTTTACATTGTTTGAATTTTTCAATATGGAAGTATTCAATAAATTTATCTTCTTTTAGGTTTAATTTGTAAACAGAAAACCTAATCAAATTTAATATGAAACACACGAACAACTCTTGTTGATTTCACTTTTACTCCTACGCATGATTAGGGCAGAAATAAGTAGGAATTTTATATCCATCTCACAAACTATATTTCATTGTAGATATTGTGGCCCTGGCACTGATGTTGCTGGTATGGACGCAAAGGGTGGACCATTAAATGATGTAGATACAGCATGCCGCAAACATGACTTGTTATATGAAGACGTAAAATTTCTTGAGCAGTATTGGGACGCCGATCAACAGTTATTGGAAGACGTGCTTCATACAGAAAGTAAAATGTTTCCTTTATTTTACGCCGCATTTCAGGCGAAGAAAATTTATGAAACACTAGTCGGTTCACCCTATGGAGTATTAGCAAAATACTCTATTCAACAGAATGAGACCAATCCCTATAACACAAATATGGTACTTCAAACTCAAGAAGTGGAAACATGTGGCTTGAGTAAGGAGTATCATAGATACAATGACTTCTGGAAAGGAGATATACAAAAGCAATGGAACCTAGATTGTGCTAAAGAAGTTGACTCTCGAAGCACCGTTGTTCCCAAAGATTCTACCCAACTTCCTCCTATACGTGAGTCAACAAGTGACGTACCCCATAGTGAATCAGATAGCGATGTAACTAATCCGACAGAAATCATATTTAAACAGTGCAAAGAGAGAAATCAAAATTTTTAACTATTGCAACCTCCTTTTCAATGACATTCATTATATAGCTGGACAAACGTAGTTATACCTTCAGCTGGCGAAATATTGCGGAGATAAAAAAACACTTCAGAGCCATCTCTGGAAGGATTTTTCGTTGTAATCGGATCTATGAATACAGGCACAATTGTTGACATTATCGATATTTCAACTTTAGAAATGACTTCTATTACATCAAAATTTGTTTCCGGTTTAGTAACCATTGGCAACAAAACTCATTTTCCCATAATATCTTCGCAGAATGAATACGCTTTACCCGAAATCAATACAACTATTTACATTATTTACTCGGTAAGGAAGAGCATGCGTGAGTTCCAAGGTTTTCGCAATCTTATGATTAAATTGAAGCAAACGCCAGTGCAGTTTAAAGAATTCTTCGAACCGAAGTGTAGAAGAAGTTTGATTGCTGACATTATAGTTGTTGGAGATAGTGGAATTAGTCAAATTGCCTTGGTTGAGCTTAGGAAGGTTTGGCCAAAATTCAACCCATCAAGCGACATCCTACCAACTAAAACAATAGCTAAGATACCTAACGTCGAATACACATCCGTGTATCGTTGTGGAAAAGATTATCAACCCAGATTTTCCGTAGCCTTTTACAGTTCTGTCGCAACACCTAACGCCGAAAACTTCTGCCATGGGGCATCAAATCCGCTGAATGTGCAATTTCCTTACACATTTAGAAATTCGAGATACTCAAAGCTGGCGCGGCAGCTAATGATAAACTTGTATTACTTTTACTCAACAACTAGCATACCACACCACTTGAACAGAATCCGTTCCGCAACTCAAGCTTTTGCTGCTTCTTTGAACGTAAATAGACATATGGTAAAGCATGTAATTAGCAGCAAAAAAAAATGTATCAAACCATGGGATACACCTTCCAGGAAAGGTCAGAAAAGTAAGTGTCCGGTAAGAAACGAAATAACATGCTTCGAAACCGATTTCATCAAGAGAATCATAGTTTGATATTACAAAGACAAGAGACAAGCTCCACGACTAGATAATATTTATAAAGATTTCAATACTAGTTGGGGCTCTGATTTTAAATGCGGAAAAAATACGTTCCGGAAGATATTGCACGCCATGAATTTTCGATATAAACAAAATAGATGGTAGAACAGCTTCAGTACAACGCCCAGCTGTTATTGCTAAACGTGGTTGGTAGTTGTCTAAAATTAAACAAAACTAGAACTCAGACCAACCGTGGCATGTTTTCTATCTGGATGAAACTTGGATTGATCGTTCACTTCGTACTGGAAAAGGTAATTAAGATATTACCCTGCAATTGAGCCGATTATATTTCAATCATTTGTTAAGGTTGGCAACCCAAACAATTTCAGAAGTTCGCTGATGCTGCGGAGTATGCTTTTGACAACCAATTATCTGATAACAGATTGATCGTGCTGGCCGCCGGTTGATAATAACTTCATATGAAGGCAATTTGGTAAGGTGTATAAAAAAATATTACGTAGTTGGGTGTATAAAAAAATATTACGTAGTTGGGTGTATAAAAAAATATTACGTAGTTGAAACTGCAGGTGTAATGAAGGAATCAAAGTCTATGAAGTCAGAAAAAACCTGAAGGCATGAGATTACCATGATAACGTTGATTCGGACAGGTTTATGGAGTGGATGCTAGATCTTTTCCGATATTTCAAGGCGAAAGGAATGAAAGTTATCATAGTAATGGATAACGCCCCGGTAAAGAAGGCATACATCTGTTCACAACGTTTAATTCATAACTCCTGTTTGTAGTACCATTCAACGTCAACAGCACCTCTTCTAAACTCCAAAAAAGGCGCTCTATATGTGTGGCTAAGTAAAATAGAGCAAAGAGGCTAACTAGGTCATAGATTATTTCCGATAACGGAAATGAAGTTGCCACAAATAACGGAGCTTGTGAAGGAATTGAAGGCGTCAGGAGATTATTACAAAATCGAGTCTTTAGCTAAGGAATATGATGTCAAAATTATTCGGACCCCACCATGGAATCGTAAGGTTGAGAAAACTGTAATTATTTTTTTTAAATTTTGGAAAGTATAGGCGAACTTAATCCAATCGAATATGTTTGGAGCGACATCAAGCGTAATGCCAAGCAGTTAAACATCAACAATAATGTCACTTATTTGAAACATGTAGTGGAAAAACTTCTTCTGGAATATCCAGTTGAACAATTGAATAAGCATTATTCACATGTGAAAAAGTTAGGTATTTGGAATTAATACTAAATATTTCCTACAAGCAATTCTATGTGATCTAGGTTGAACGAAAAGTACTGGTTGGAAGACGGCTGGCTTGAATCGCCTCCAAAAGAAGTCTCTCGTACTCCTATTATTGTGAGTTTGGAATACTGTATATGAGTTTGACAGTACTTAAAAATATGTACTAAAATTGAGTAGGTCCGCCTTGACAATGACAGCGAAGATGACGATGACGATGATGACGTAATGGATGATGATGATGAACACATGCCCGATCTAGCCAACGAGGCACATGGTGACAATTTGAATGACGATGACGATCCAGACCTGTCACAAATTGATTACTATGGTGATGCAATCGTACGAGGCAGGTCATATGAAAGTGACAGCAATGATACTGACCTACGACGTGTTCCATCGCCAGGATGCCCCTTCATGCACCAATAGTGTGAACAAAATGCCTCGTAGTGATACTACAGAAGCAGAAGACACTACTCCTTTTCAGATTATCGACTGCTAATATCTCTATTATGAAGAATGGGATACATATACAAATTTGTAGCTAACGTTTATTCGAATGTACTAATATGTTGTAACTGATGAGGTAATTAAATTATTTAGGAATGGGATAAATTTAATGTAACATTAAAAAATCATGATACTTTTCAACCTAGCATAGTGTTCTCCATGCAGTCATGACTCTAGGAGTCATGACTCCGAGAGTCGACTCAAATAAATCCAGAAATCACAATACACGTAACACAAAATATAAAAATCGAGTACGAGAATATAAAATGAAAATACTGGAATTTTTTATTCATTTAATAGTGAAAGCAGATGAAAACAAATATGCTAAATAAGTCCCAAACTCTCAATTGCGCTTGTTGAAAGAGTCATGAATCCAACCCTCAAACACGAAGACACAGTTATCAAATGACTCCTTACTACCAACAAACTCGGGAGTCATTCAGAATCATTTATGATTCCGGAACAAGAGTCATGGAAACTACGTATTTAGTGTCTACTTGGTCTACTATCATCCTTTGGTTTCAGAAATGGGCAGCAAACCATCTCTGAAGTTACAAGGTGTGTGACTCATAGATTTCAAATTGGTCGACAATTTTGATTATTTTCTGATTTTAATTTGTTTTAAATCCGACATGGGTAAGTTAATTGAACTAATTGTGTTTTATTTATTTCATTATTAGATAATTTGGTGTGTAGTGTGCGAGGCTGCTAAGAATTGTATGACTTGCGTAGCGCAAAAATGCATATATGCATTTTCAAGCGAAAATAGTGAAATGGACGTTTGTTTGATGGAGCTTGGCGATAGAGCTGCAGAATTGTATAATTGGTGGGCAGTTAGTGTGGATGGATGTGATGAGGCACCAACAACAGTAATAACTGATGCAACAACGTACGTTTCTACACCTCAAAATTCGTGTGTATGGCCAGTCGTCTTTGCATCTATAGGGGCTTTCTTCGGAAGTAAGTATCTAATCGTTTTAGGCAGTGATGGTATTAATAATATCGGATAGATAGTAACCAACGAAGTTATTGATTATTATCATAAATATAAGATATTTACCATCCCTAGTTTTTCAAAAAATTTTAATTAAAAAAATTCAAAACTGTTGTCAGGTTTCATAGTGGCATACTTTTGGACAAAATATGGCCGACGTCTTCGTCGAAACCTCCGTCGCAGTTTAGCGTCAAGTGTAGAGGAATGGATCCCGCTGCTTTGCCGCCGACAACAACACAGTCCGGAATAAGTTAACGCTTACGTGATATTTATGATAAAAGATGTTATAATTTGGCATATATTTAAAAACTGAATGAATGAAAAAAAAAATTTTTTTTTAATGTGAAATAGCCCGCATTAGCATTTGGTTTTTTGTTTAAATTGAACGTTACTATAGGAATTACCTCCAAACAACGAAAAAAACTTTCATGGTTATCGGCTCAATTATGGGTGACGAAGTAGTGGAGGGGACAGTAGTATCGTGTGCTTCTGTTCGTTCTGCCAACTTGACTGCCCTTCGTTGTCTGCGAGAGAGAATTCGTGATGAAGACCTTGTTGCCTTAGTATGAGAGATGCTTGGTCCTAGATAAATATAGAAGTGATGATAGTTATCGTTTTTTTTTTTCAAAAAAACCAAAAAAAAAGGCAGTAGCTCGGGTCTAATCATATACTGTGTAATATCAAAGGAATTCGCTTGTAAAAATTTTTTTGTTCTCCTTTCTTTTTTTGAACCGATGAAAACTATGACATTGACAGGAACAGTGCAAATAAAAATCCAAGATTTCGTCCTATGGCAGCAATCATCAATTTAAATATATATTATTCGTGAGAAATGGCTCCAAAAGGTTCTAGATAAATATTTCAATCAGATGATAGTATCTTTAAAATTTTCTCAAATCAAGAAATATGTAGTAGTAGCTTGGGTCCATATACTAAATTATCAAAGTCACTTAGTTTTAGCGTAAGTTGTAACGATTGTTGTCAAGCGGATGAGTGTCGAAGACTCCAGAGTGTCGAGTGTCAAGAGGATAAGCGCAGAGTTGTTGAAAAATTATAAACAGAATCCTAATTGCCAAAATTAACACAGATTTGGATTTTTTTTTCTCCGATGAATACTCAGACTTGAATTAAAGATGAAAGAATGTCCAAAAATAAGAAACTTCGATGATATTTTATTACAGAAGGTCTTGGTCCAACGATTCCATAAAACAAAGTTCCAGAAGATTTACAATTGTGTTAAAAAAATCAAAATCTTTAATAAAGTTGAAAATTAATGTTGTCAAGTAATTGTTATGAATGAATGATGAAGATGTTTGTAATTTGATTGTATGTCAACAATGCTTTCACAAATTCGAGAATTCTGTTCATATTATAAATACTTCTCTGGAGAGTGCAGTATTTTAATTTCTAAAAGTTTAGCTTCTAAATCGGAAATAGCAGAATCCTTGTATATTACCATAATTCAGGATTGTAAACTAAAGCTTTAATAATTTTGATGGGGAAAATTACGAATATAGTTATTTTATTTCTTAAATTTGCATATATTTAAACACTTATCACCTAATTTGATACCCGTGCTTATTTTTTTCCATCCAAATTGATAAAATTTTGTTTCAAATACGTAATCTTGATTATGTCCGAATACGGGTATTTTCTAAATTGACAAATATTTTGAAATTCCTGACAAAATTGTATACCCACTAATAATTTTTTCCCATCCAAATTGATTAAATTTAAGTTCAAAGCACGGGTATTTTTGATGATGCTCGAATTCGTTTATTTTTTAAATTGAGAATTGTTTTTAAATTTTGAAATAAATTGAATATTTTTTGTACTCATTCACCAGAGTCAAGATACCTGATCTCGAACCCCAGCACCGACCACGAAAATCCACGACACAGCCCAGCACTCGGAATTACTCGGAAACCATTGTACTAAAAACCTTACTTGTGCTACTCATTGGCAACGAAAAGACATAACCCAGACAGCAGTGTTGATCGCTTATAAATACACCCGCTCAGCAACAGTACAGTTCGCTTATAAAGTCGTTCCTCAGACAGCAGTGCAGCTCGCTTGTAAGAATAGTTTTACGAAATCAGCTGCACTGAAGAGGGAGGTGCACGAACGTATGTCTTAGATTTTAAATGGAACATATACCATCATGTAGTGAATACCATAATAAAAATTAATGCATAAATTTTCGTTGCCAATGAATTGGCTGGAGGGGGCAGGGCCTGAAGTTTTTTTTTTCTCATTAGTTTGTATACATATGCTTAACAGTCACTTTTAAACTCGTTTGCACATGTTAAAGCAGATATTGAGTAATGGTATAAGTGAGGGGAAAGTTGCTCTCGTCGGAACTCAAATTCACCGGTTCGAATCCTACCGTCTCCATTTCACTTTTTTTAAATAAATAGCTAAATTGTTTGATATTATTGTACTGCTTCCACAAACCGAATTGACCAAACTAATTCCTTTTGTAGTATTTCATTAATCAGTTGATATTTACTTATTTAAAACAATTATCATCGCAAAGAATATCCTATTTTAAATATAAACTCACCCTTCTGGCTACGGCACAATTTGCAAAGCTTAAATATTTTTAGTGAAAAATTTGCATTTTAACAAATTACTTGAAGTTTTCCTAGGTTGTTTACATGACTCTATTTTAGCACACTGCGTTAGTGCCCTGACTTTTTTTATTTAATTAGATTGACTTACAACCATGAATTTATTTAATTTTAATTGATTAAATAGTAATTCTATGTTTCGCTATATCCTCCAGACGTGTTTATGTGCCAGAATAAACTTTAGTTATGTATGAGACAGTCAGTCGTGTGAAAGGCAAAGTAAAAGCATGAGAACCAGAGAATTTTTTTGCAGTTACTACAGTTGATAAACCGTCCGTTCTTTTCACATTTACTACAGTTGGGTCCGTCTTCCTTTGACCAATCGAAACAAACTTCCTCTACATAAGGAAACTTTGCTTATTTTCAGGTTCAAGTAGGCCTGATGAATGAAAAGAATAACGGATCATGCCATTGAAAATAGTTGCCGATAATTGGTGGTGTAAGAGTGATTGTAGTTTGATTACTCCCCGCCGACATGTTATTCAGTCTTCAGGATGAATGCCATTTGGTTCAATGAAAAAATCATAATTAATTGGTAATTCTGCGAGCCAAATACTTAAGTTGTCTGTGGAATGTGGTATCAAGTGGCTGGCAGTAAGGAGTGCACTTTTCGGGTATTATATGTATCTCATCGGCCTCTGGTTTTCCATTTTTAACTCCAAATATTGAATTGTAAATATCAGGATTTGTGTGCCCGGTCCAGGAATCGATAATATATATATAAATTTTAATCATTTCTTTGGCAATGATTTGTTGATTAAAATATTTTACTAGCGAATTGTTCAATTTTCCTGATCTGCTGCAAGTCAAAGTCACGTTTGGTGCCATGGCGTCCCATAAACCTTCTTCTACTCTCGGGCGAAGTCTACCAAGTGTTTCTTGAAGACATACAAACACATTTCCCACAATAGTCCCAGCCGCAGAAATTGTATATTGAACTGTGTACGAATGTGTCACCAAATTCTTCGGAGATTTTGCATAGCCAAATACTTTTTTTTCTCCAGTGTGAGTAAGTGTACGGGCTGACACAAGCTCATAATTGAAACCACATTGGTCAGTGTTAATGATGAGGTGTAAAGCGTAGTATGGTAACCTTGCCTTTATATTGGCTCTGAACTTGTCGGCATTCATCAAAATAATGTCCATGTCTATTACTTCCCGTCTACTAACCAAGTGCGTCACTTTACGGTTGCTAAATCGACCCACGTTGGGCTTGCTCTAAAATAAGTAAGAGCATCAATTTCAGTCGCCTTTTGTATCTGAATATTGACGGGACTGCTGAATATTAACGGCTTTCAAAATTTTGCATTGATTTCTGGACTCTATGAAGTTATCCAAAACGAATTGGTTAATTTCTCGAAACTTCTGTTTCCGGGTCCCACCGATCTCGACTTGCTTCCTCCATAGTGCCAGTTTCTGTTTGGATTTAAGAGAAGAACATCCATGCCGCTGAAGCGTTTTGACACTCCAAGATGGATGTGCGTCGACACATTCAATGACTCTTTTCTTTATTGCTAAAGGAATTTGCTCAATCATTTGTGATTCGTCTTCATTCTCATCCCAACTTTCGACATGTTCATTATTATCTACAAATTAACATAATGTAATAAATTCTTACAAATAAATTAAATTTGTGGAGTATCATACCGTTCCTTAAGAGTTCTTCTTCTTCTTTAAAAACATATTCATCAAGCAAATGAAGAAATTTTCGATAGAGTGTTCTACCGAAAGTTATTGTTTTATCATCTAATTCTTCTGTTTGATAAATGGGAAATTCTGTCTGAACAATTTTCATAAAATAGGATGCAACAGAAATTGGATTTATCTGCAGTAAATTTTTATCGTAACTCATTGCAGGTGTTATTTTAGTCGGACTTGTCTAGATTTCAAATCAAAGTGGATTTCAAACAATGGTTAAAACTAGTCATAATTTTGTTTAATTTACCGATTGATGAAACTCCATCCCAATACCGTTGAGTCTAGCCAAAAACTTTTACTCAAATTAATTTTCATATTTTTGAAATTTGTGAATAAAATATGCCCAGCTTTAAAAGTAATGTGGATGATTTTAGTTATGTGATTCAACACATTTTCACATCTCTGACGCATCAAAAGGATTGATTTGCAATTTATTTAAACAACAGGCTAATAATGTTCATAAATCATTAAAAATTAGCATTCTGTCAGATTATGTCTATCTATAATATAATTTAGAACATACAAATCTTATTGCCAATGATTATTTCAGTCGCGAGCTAATAAAAAAATGAATTGGAGACGGTAGGATTCGAACCGGTGAATTTGAGTTCCGACGAGAGCAAAATCTAACTCACTTATACCATTACTCCATATCTGCTTTAACATGTGGAGATGAGTTTAAAAGTGACTGTTAAGAATATATATGAAAACTAATGTAAAAAAAAACTTTAGGCCCCCCCCTGCCCCCTCCAGTTAATCCATTGGCAACGAAAAGTTATGCAATAATTTTTATTATGGTATTCACTACATGATGGTATATGTTCGATTTAAAATCTAAGACATACGTTCGTGCACTTCCCTCTTGAGAGTTACACTCAAAAATAGAAAATGAGTTTCTGCATCAATTTCTGCAGGAACCTGATACCATCTGAATTATGAAAAATAAATTTTATTGAAAAATTGAATTTTGTCATTTTAAGTTCTAAAATCGATTCCCCTACAGGATGGAAGTGCACATGCAGTCGATTCACATTCAAACATAGAAAATGAGTTTCTGCATCAATTTCTGCAAGTGCGACGTGAACCTGATACCATCTATCTCAGTTATGAAAAATAAATTTTATTGAAAAATTGAATTTTGTCATTTTAAGTTCTAAAATCGATTCCCCTACAGGATGGAAGTGCACATGCAGGCAATTCACACTCAAAGATAGAAAATAAGTTTCTGCATCAATTTCTGCAGGTGCGACGCGATCCTGATACCATCTCAGTTATGAAAAATAAATTTTATTGAAAAATTGAATTGTGTTATAATTTTTCTAATTTCAATTCCGCTACCAGTTTAGAACTGCATTTCATAATTTATTATGGTCAGGAAGACATATTATGTAGTTTAGTACATTTTCACCTACAGCCTGTTAGGTTACGAATAAAGTACTTTTTGAATCAACTTTCAGCGGGAATTGTCCGGCGGGGCGTCAATCCACCACACCACACTTTATATTCTCTAAGCCGCAGAGTTGGTCTTCCAGCTGTACGCATTCCTCGCAACTATTATGATGTAATCTTNCACCACACTTTATATTCTCTAAGCCGCAGAGTTGGTCTTCCAGCTGTACGCATTCCTCGCAACTATTATGATGTATCTTTTTTTCTGCTTTACTCTCAACCAAAAACGAACTAGCTCTCTCTAATCTCAGTACTCCGAAATTACAATGCACTTTCTCTTGCTCATTTGAGGCGAAATGACTGGTNTTAGCTCTCTCTAATCTCAGTACTCCGAAATTACAATGCACTTTCTCTTGCTCATTTGAGGCGAAATGACTGGTAAGGGCTCATTTTTGGTTTGAGAATACAATAAAACTCAACTCCATGCTCAGAATTCGAGAAGGTCAATTAATTTTTAGCTTTTTTGAAAACAATTTTTTTTGTTTTTAAAATCACACAACCAACAATTACCCATCTGTGTATTAAATTTTTTATTTTATGATTTTAGGGTGTGTCGAGAGGAACATTATTTTGTTAACATATTTGAACGAAACTGAAACAAATTATTACTCATTCAATTCAAATTATCAAATTAGTAAATCAAAATCAAGGCACAAGGAGATTTGAAATGATTTTCCCGCTTCAAATTCTTTCATATAATCAGAATTTAAAATGATTTTTGGCTTGATTAATGTATAATTTTGAACAATTAATTGGATTAATTAATTTCATTGATTAAATTAAACAATTTTTTAAGTTATTGACCAACTTTTAAAACAAATAGTACTCCCTCTTTCAGCACATGACTAAACCACAGAAAAATCTGCTGTGTCGTGCCGTACCGTACCGTGCCGTGGTGTGCTCTGCAGTGCCGTGTGCTGCCGTGGAGTGCCGTGGAGTGCCGTGTGTTGGCGTGGAGTGTGGTAGGGTGTCGTGGAGTGCTCTGCAGTCCCGAGTGCTGCCGTGGAGTGCCGTGTGATACCGTGGAGTGCCGTGTGAGGCCGTGTGCTGCCGTGGAGTGTGGTAGGATGCCGTGTGCTGACGTGGAGTGCTGTGTAATACCATGGATTGCAGTGTGCTGCCGTGGAGTTCCCTGTGCTGCCGTAAAGTACCGTGGAGTGGCGTGTGCTGTAGCGGAGTGCCGTGGAGTGCCGCCGTGGTGTGCCGTATGCTGCCGTGTGATGCCGTGGAGTGCCGTGTGATGCCGTGGAGTGCCGTGTGATGCCGTGGAGTGCCGTGTGCTGCTGTGGAGTGCCGTTTGAAGCCGTGGAGATCCGTGTGATGCCGTGTGCTACCGTGAAGTGCCGTGTGCTGCCGTGCAGTGCCGTGTGTAGCCGTAGAGTGCCGTGTGATACCGTGGAGGTCAGTGTGCTGCCGTGGATTGCCGTGGAGTGCCGTGTGCTGCCACGACACGGCAACACACAGATCTCCACGGCATCACACGACACTCCATGGCATCACACGGCACTCCACGGCATCACACGGCAGCACGCAGCAGCACTCGGTATTACACGGCACTCCACGGCAGCACACGGCACTTCACGATAGCACACAGCATCACACGGATTTCCACAGCTTCACACGGCACTCCACAGCAACACACGATAGCACACGGCAATCCACGGCAGCACACGGCACTCCACGGCACTCTACGGCATTCCACGGCAATCCACGGTAGCACACGGTACTACAATTCAGCACACGGCACTCCACAGCAGCATACGTCACTGAAGAGCACTCTACGGCACGGCAGATTTTTCTGTGGTGTAGTCACTCCCCTTCTTTCAAGATTGAAGATTTTTGAAATGAAATTTTGTGAATTTGGCGCTAAAATTCAAATTAATATTAATAGTAAATCAGGTGGAAATGGTTATAAATGGGCACACCCATAAGGAGTATCCATTTANTTATAAATGGGCACACCCATAAGGAGTATCCATTTATTAGTCAAATGGATAATCTTCAAGATGCCCATAGCTGATGAAGTGATGTGCTTACACATGCGGTCTTTTTTTTGTTTCATTTAAGTTTCATGATTCGTAAATCTTAAAAATTCAAAAGAAATTTTATCAATNTATTAGTCAAATGGATAATCTTCAAGATGCCCATAGCTGATGAAGTGATGTGCTTACACATGCGGTCTTTTTTTTTGTTTCATTTAAGTTTCATGATTCGTAAATCTTAAAAATTCAAAAGAAATTTTATCAATAAGTTTGTGTTTTTTTGGTTCAATTACGTCCGGATTATTTTATAAGAATGTTGAGCTTCGTAGCGAAGGGTAGCAACATGTCACCCTACTTCAAAAATACAACTACAATCATCAATACTTTGAAGCCCACTGTTTCTGAAGCTGCAACAATTTCTAAGCCAATTGCTGCACTAAAACCACCTACTGCAACCACTGGCAGGTCAATCCGACTCCGTGTCCCAAAGTCTGGAGAAATCCGTGCAACTACTGGAATTATAACAACAGTTCCAGTACGATATGCTCACACGGATATCCGTGTACCCGATTTTTCGGATTATAGACGAAATTCAGTCAAAGATTACAAATCTCAAAATCGAGAGACTGCACCAGCTCGGAATGTCTTCAGTTATTTGATTGTCGGATGTAAGATTGAGAAGATGAGGATTATTTTGCAAGAATAATGAATTAATACATTAACTGATCTATTTTTGTTATATTTAAAGCGGGGATCGTTACTGGGGCGTATTCTGGTAAAGCCATCGTTCATAAATTGGTTGGTAGTATGAGTGCAACTGCGGACGTCCTAGCACTTTCACAGATTGAAGTCAAGTTAGGAGATATTCCCGAAGGAAAGAATGTTACATTTAAATGGCGAGGAAAACCACTTTTTGTTCGACATAGGTAAGGAATTTGAATAGACGAAAAATAAAATTCAAATTTGTAAAAATTATTCTTACAGAACTGCCGAGGAAATTGATGCAGAGGCAAAAGTTGATATTGGATCATTACGTGATCCACAAGCTGATTCAGATCGATGTCAGAAACCAGAGTGGTTGATAGTGTTGGGTGTTTGTACTCACTTGGGATGCGTGCCGATTGCTAACAGTGGTAAGAAATTATTCAATTCTTTATACAGAGGTTGAAAATTTATTAATAATCCTAGGATATTGATTAAATTTTTGTTACTTATTCTTACAGGCGATTATGGTGGATACTATTGCCCCTGTCATGGGTCACATTATGATGCTTCTGGAAGAATTCGGAAAGGACCTGCTCCTTTGAACTTGGAAGTCCCAGAATACTCGTTCCCTGATGATACCACTATCGTCGTTGGTTAATGATTTTGAAACCCAAACAAAGCATTTGCTTCAGTCAAAAAATATATAACACGTGTATTTAACTATACCAAACCATGTAGAAATCGAAACTTGGCATCACAATAGTTGGATGTCACTTTGAAGTAAGTCGACATACTTGATTCTAACGTCATTGTCATAAACTCTGTAACGTAGAAGCAGAATTTCAAACAAATAAACAGTAATTATTCCTCTCAGAAGGTCTGTGTAAATTTCTAAATTATAGTAGTCAATTCTCATATGAAATTACAAAATCGATTTTGCGTAACGTGCAGTTATTGTCTTCAATAATTTATTATATTTCTTATTAAACGTGTAAAAGTTATAATAATTTCGTAGTTCCGATTAAAAATTTAGAATAAAAGTTTATACTCTAATTTTAATTTTACAAGCAAAAGATTGAATTTAAGCAAATTTTAAAAATTCATACACCAGTTGAGCTGGCTTTAGCCGAAAAACAGCTCATGCTCAACCACCACTGATTGATTATTTTCAGTGGCTTGTGCTTATAATTTTTACTTTATTCCTTACCTGAGTCATTGTCAGATATTGACTTGCTATTTCTTGATTTTCGCCTTCGAGGAACCCCTTGTTCATCAATTTGCATACTTTGGGATATACGATTTCGTTTTGCTTGCCATAACATACTCTGCCTCTCAACTACTTCTGGATTTTGTTTTATAAAAGTGCTATCAAACATAAGTGAAAATTCCCAACCCTCCTTTCGATTGAGATGACAAAGATGCTTCAAAATTTCTGTGACTTCATCGTTGGGAAGACGAGTTAATTTACACATTTCTGTTCGACACACTACGCGATTCCCTTCATCAAAATGGCTTAGCTAGAATTCAAATCAGAGTTAGAAAATAAAAGAAGAAATTATTAATTAATAAATTTAACATACAATTAAATCCCTTCCTTTTTGCATCAC
The DNA here is from genome assembly GCA_002738285.1 of Holacanthella duospinosa. Taxonomy (NCBI): domain Eukaryota; kingdom Metazoa; phylum Arthropoda; class Collembola; order Poduromorpha; family Neanuridae; genus Holacanthella; species Holacanthella duospinosa. Next base: position 335,694 of record NIPM01000020.1, on the reverse strand, counting down.
TGGGCCAGATATACCGTTATATTCTGAGACGAAGCCAACGGGATACAACAAATCACTTTTCACTGCCCAACAACCTTGGACCAAAACTGCCACAGTTTGCATTGACCTCATTAAAGATTGCTCATCAACAGATACAATTTTGAGCTTTAATTTAAGAAATTCATGGATGTGACTATGATGCATGAGTTTTCCTGTCAGAAAATGAATGTTGTACATATCACGAATTTATGTTTTTTAAAAGTAGGAAGATTACCTTTGAGCATAATTGCTTTGAGTTGTTCTGGGAGAGTGAGAGATTTTAATTGTTCGTATGTAGAACGAATGAGTAGTTCTCGTTCAGCTTTCTTAGCAGTCCCTTCAGAGACAACTTCGGTTTGTTTGGGTAATAAGGAATCGAGATAATTATTATGATCGACAACATAGAAGGGAGTTTCGCTCTCTTTGCTACCAGAACAAAGTTTCTCAAACTCCTCAGGACTTTCAATATAGTTGGAGTAACTGAGTTCTGTCCAAGGTTCTTCGTCGTGTTTCTTCATTAAAGCTTTATAACTTTTTGGATTTTTTAGTTTGGTAGCACCCAGGTCACGAGTTTGTTTAAATTTGACGGTAACTTTAGTAGTTTCAGGATCTGATTCTTCCTCTTCTTCATTCTCTAATGAATTTTGCCACTTTAATACTCAAATATATTNGTCCAAGGTTCTTCGTCGTGTTTCTTCATTAAAGCTTTATAACTTTTTGGATTTTTTAGTTTGGTAGCACCCAGATCACGAGTTTGTTTAAATTTGACGGTAACTTTGGTAGTTTCAGGATCTGATTCTTCCTCTTCTTCATTCTCTAATGAATTTTGCCACTTTAATACTCAAATATATTNGGTAGTTTCAGGATCTGATTCTTCCTCTTCTTCATTCTCTAATGAATTTTGCCACTTTAATACTCAAATATATTGTAAACTATGGTATTGAGATCGTACTTTACCTTTATTAATTTGTGAGGCTGCTTTGTCAGCAGAATTTAAATATGTCAATTTATTATGCATTTGAATTATAGATTTTAAAGGTGACAAATGGAGTTGTCCATTCCGTATCACACCAATTACATATCTTTGTGATTTTGAAGACCTAGGAATTGACGCAGATTCTAATATTCTTTCTTCAAGTAGAGTAGATGCTCTATCAAGAATATCAAGCAAAATTCATTATACATGTTTTAATTATTTTAATAAACAAAATTAAATTATGAAGGTGACATGAAACAAATCCTTACTGATCATCATGCTGTCCTGCGACGCCGCCAGTAGTTGCTGCTTGCAAAGACTCTCCCGTCTTTTTACAATATCTAACTTCCGTATCAAGTTCAAGTTTGAGCTGCAATAAATCTTGATTTGGTTTAATTTGAGCCTAAAAGGAACGCCATGTAATTCATTTAATTTAAATCAATATAATCATGCCGTCACAAAATCAGTTCCAAGAATACTAATAACAGACCTGGCGCACAAACGCATCTTCCATAAGTGGTACTGACATTGGTGTCCGAGGAAATTGCATCATATACAGTTGTCCAGAGAGTGCCTTAGATATGACCACAGGTACCTAGGCACATACCATAGAGATATTAGGAAAAGGTTTTTGAATTTACTTNAGTGCCTTAGATATGACCACAGGTACCTAGGCACATACCATAGAGATATTAGGAAAAGGTTTTTGAATTTACTTTAAAAAAAGAAACCGCCTTCTAATGACAAATGAAACTTATTACCGAAAAACTTACTTCTCGAATAACAGAATCCTCTTCTGGCATCCACATGATTACAATTAAACAAGAATNAGTGCCTTAGATATGACCACAGGTACCTAGGCACATACCATAGAGATATTAGGAAAAGGTTTTTGAATTTACTTAAAAAAGAAACCGCCTTCTAATGACAAATGAAACTGATTACCGAAAAACTTACTTCTCGAATAACAGAATCCTCTTCTGGCATCCACATGATTACAATTAAACAAGAATTTTCTGTTATAGTTTAAGTTAATCACATTAATTTAATAATTTAATGAATTAACTAAAAATTAAANTTTTCTGTTATAGTTTAAGTTAATCACATTAATTTAATAATTTAATGAATTAACTAAAAATTAAACTGTAAAGTGCGTGCGTAAAGTTCGGAATTCGAATTATCATATGGTGAATTGCGTTCAAAATACACGTGCGACGACAGTTTCAACTAAGTCAAAGAAAAGTGGTCCCGTAACATAGAAAATTTCGGCTAATTACAGTGAAGTCAGGATATAGTGACTCCGGGTATAATAGAACTCCGGCTTTGCAAACCATACTGGTCCCTGCCAAGCAAATGGGAGGCTATGTGTTAAGTCTTTGATGTTTTTGACAATAATTGTCAAAAACAAATTAATTATTAATTTGACAGTTACACATTTACGTAAAAACAATCTATATCTTAAGTACAATTAGTATGCCAAATTTGGAACCATGGGCTAACACATAACGTTGGAGTATTTAAGCAGAGAAAACATTCGTACCGAGACGATTGTTGGATGTCCGATTTGGCACACTGTCTACATTTCCTGCAGTGGTTAGATCTTTTTGTGGAATCTTTAGCCATCATCGGTCTCAAATAATTCTATTATTTTTGCCAATTAGTCTGCTTATAATTAATTGTTGGACAAAACCTTTTCACAATTTCTTCTCGAAATATGGTTATATTGACGTTGGTGTATTTAATATTCAATGATTTTGCAAAGTAAAAGCGTTTGTGACGTGTCCGATAGGAAAATAAGTAATGAATGTACCATGTTTTTGTAGAGCGCAGAATTGATTTATATGAGAATAGTTGATCAGATCTATCCACTCCTCCAATGAATTTGTTGTAATCAATAATGCAAAGAGGTTTCCATTTTTTTTTTCTCCGTTTGCTTATAGTTTCCACCATTTCATGATCGTGCTTGGTGGAAATCATCAGCACATCGCGCTTATCTTTCCATTTCGTTACAAGTACCGACTTATAGCGACTCCAAATGGTTTGACCTTTTTTCAATTTTAAATAATTATGGGTTTAGGGTTGAATTTTTTATTGAAGCGAAGCGTACCAATGATATTAGTGTGTTTGGATAAAAGGTCAATAGCTAGGGATACGCTATTATAAAAATTATCCATGTAAAGGTCATGACCTTTTTCAATGTAATTAGCCATCAAGTGGTTTACAATTGCGCCCGTTTTGCCGATTTAGGAATTACTTTTCGGGATTGTAGCGGCTCCAGCATAAGGTAAGAAATTTAACACATAGCCATCCGAAATAAAAAGATTATAAATGTTTATGCCATNAGCGGCTCCAGCATAAGGTAAGAAATTTAACACATAGCCATCCGAAATAAAAAGATTATAAATGTTTATGCCATACTTGAATCGTTTATTTTTTATATATTGCTGAAATTTTACTCGACCTTTCCACTTCACCATCGATTCATCAATAGAAATTTTTTGTCCAGGTTCTTGAATTGAAGTAAACTCCAGCCTGATATATTCTGAAAAATTTCTTATTTTGGCCAAAGGATCACCGGTCATCTTAGNCATTGAAGTAAACTCCAGCCTGATATATTCTGAAAAATTTCTTATTTTGGCCAAAGGATCACCGGTCATCTTAGCGTCAGCTTCGGTGAAATGAAGTATCTTCGGAATAATTTCAAATCTATTTCTTTCCATGACATTGGAGAAAGCAGAATTCTTATAAATATCTGTTCTCCAATAGTCACTAATTTTTGCAAGGCTCCGATAGCCAGTGAGCATAGATAAACCAAGCAAGTTTTTAAGTTCTCCAGCATCAATTGGCTTCCACATATACAGTCTGGATGATTTTGCAATTGACTCATTTATCAGTAGAATCTGAGTGAGAATTAAACCTTAAATTAATTTAGTAAAAAAAAAAGTTTAGTATCATAAAAATCAATGATCGGCATTATAAAAATTTAACACACTTCATTTTAAAAGTCAAATCCACAGTTGCTCTAGAACCATAAATGCCAGTCACCTCGCTACATTATAGTTTGCTCTGGGACACCTTATACTTTGTTTTGGACACTTTGAATGCTATTTGATGGGACGCGCGGATGTAGAGAACATGCATACTTGTTTGTTGAACATAATATTCAAAAAAATACTAAACCAACCAACTAAAAAAAANGATGTAGAGAACATGCATACTTGTTTGTTGAACATAATATTCAAAAAAATACTAAACCAACCAACTAAAAAAAATCGTGCACTATTGTATTTGAATCCGCATTTTTTGTGAGAATTTGGCGAAAAGTTTTTTTCATGTANAAAAAAAAATCGTGCACTATTGTATTTGAATCCGCATTTTTTGTGAGAATTTGGCGAAAAGTTTTTTTCATGTACATCAACTTTGGTAAAGTCGTAAAAACTTTTTGCTCGTGGAGGCGATGGCAGGTACGAAGTACCTAGATTTCAATAACTAAACCGTAAAGGGCTGCAGAATTTAATTCGAAAAGCTCTCGTTGGACAATTGTGAGGCCCATCCATCCAACATTCTTAATTTAAAGCATATTAAGCACTAGTTTTATACAATCTATATACACAGGAAAACAAGCTTCGAAGCCAACAAAGCGCTAGTTCAATTGAAGAGACAAAAAGACTTTACGCTTGCCAAAATCACTCTTGTGGCAGTTTCGGGAAAGATTGTGTAAGCGTTTAATCTATTTGAAATGTAAATTCAACATGAGAACATGACCGTATTTAAAGGCTCAAGCTCCCCCAGTAATTCTTTACATCGACATAGAGAATTTAACTTATAGTTAAATATTTTGATATAATCAAGAATTATTGAATTGTTGAGTCCGTTCATTATGCGGATATAGTGAATTCCGGCTATATACTGAATCAATTATGCCGGTCCCTACGTCTTCACTATAACCGGACTTCACTATATATCATATTTGTTAAATTTTAATTTAAAAAAATACATTTGGATGCACACTTTAAATCAAAATGTTAACAAATTTTGGAAATTCAACTAACCAAATTTTTAAATTTTCGTATTAATTTTGAAAGTTTTAACTTAAGTGAGAGTTTTCCTGTTGACTGAGTCCAAACTGTATTCAGATGTTTGTTTATTAAAAAAAATGAAAAATAATTTGAATCTGGTGGGAGGAGATTTTTAATTTCCAGTGATTTGATTGGTTGATTAGTTCTATTTTGAATGTTGAATGAAAGGGTTGAGATTTGATGAGAAAACTCCAACGTGGAAGTCGTCTACTCATGTGTTGGCAGTTTTGAGGGAATCATCTGTGTGATTCTGTCTTTTTGGTTCAAGAACCTGTACCCTGTACCGTTGTTCTTCACTCACTTCAATCACTTTTCACCAGCGGGACTACGGGACATCAGAAATTAGATTATCAGCTCCAGCGGTCTATCTTATTTCTCAAGTCAATTCTAATTCCAACCAGAGATTAAAACATGGTAAGATGTCTTTAAGAAATTATAATTAGCATTACATTAGAATAGATTTTTTGGAATTAACGTCAATACCTGTTGTGGATTGATTTGTGCCAGTGCAGATTGTTAGATGCATCAATGGGGATGTTACAATCAACAGCCGCTGCCTAAATCCAAAGGCAAGATTATGCTTGTAACATTCTCATTATAAAACTAAGCTTTAATCAAGCTTAATTAAACCTTCAGAATGATTGTTTACATCTAGTACCCGCTCTCTAAATCCTAACATTTTTAAACTAACATGAAACTTCCGTAACTTGAATTATTAAATAATATGAAATTGGATTATCATATTTATTATAAATATAAGAATATTGACGNTAACATGAAACTTCCGTAACTTGAATTATTAAATAATATGAAATTGGATTATCATATTTATTATAAATATAAGAATTGACGTGTATGCTAGAAATTTGACACGAAGTCGGTTTAGCGGTATCCCTAACCCAATTTGCTCCATAACCATAATGATATACTTTAGTATATCATTTCGTTTATTTAGCTTAGAATTTCAAATAGTTTAAAAGTTGAAACTTGTGGAAGGTATCTACATGTTTTGAGAACATATTCCTGAGTTCTGGAAGTCAATAATATTTAAGTAAATAATTTATTAAACCATAGCTTTATTATATGGAAGCATGCAAAATCATGACTGTATTTTTGTTTGTAATTTGCAGCCTGCTCCAGCCAGTGCGACGACAGTAGGTGCTGGGGGTAAATCTCCACGAGGAACTGGTGGCACCGCTCGTCCAGCCGGTAGTACCGGCGGAACAGTTCGTCAACGAAAAGCTGTAACAACAACTGCTGCTAGGAGTGCAAGACCTTCCACTTCAACCGGAAGTATGTGGAGATTCTACACAGATGACTCCCCTGGTATTAAAGTGTGAGTTATACAATTTCTTACACCTACATAAAGGAAGTTGTCTTGCACTATATATTTCTTACAAATCTAATTCATAAATTTTATTTTCAGTGGCCCAGTTCCAGTCCTTGTTATGTCACTTTTATTCATTGCCTCAGTTTTCATGCTCCACATTTGGGGAAAATACACAAGGTCGTAAATTATTTTGAATTCTCTGATTTCGGAGGTGTGTGAATGTAATCATCGTATAAATACTGTAAAACTAAACCCTAATTTGTTGGATTGTGATCACATTCCAAAATTCTCATTTACTTAATTAAGGACGACGACAAAGTATTGTTATAAACCAAAGCCAACAGCTTCCTAAATAAATCGTCAAACTCTAAACTGTCAATTGAAAACTTTTCACTAAAAATCAATTTTTGTACTTATATCAAGGAATATAAATTCATAGGTAAAGCAGTAACAATGGTGCACGGTGTCGTATCGTTGTTTACTAAATAACCATATCTTACTACAAAATCCCCACACTTGATTATGGCTGTGGATCTTTCAGTTTTGCTCAAGAACGGTAGATGTCATGCAATACATTGATTAATCTAGCTTCTTAGTTANTTTCACTAAAAATCAATTTTTGTACTTATATCAAGGAATATAAATTCATAGGTAAAGCAGTAACAATGGTGCACCGTGTCGTATCGTTGTTTACTAAATAACCATATCTTTACAAAATCCCCACACTTGATTATGTCTGTGGATCTTTCAGTTTTGCTCAAGAACGGTAGATGTCATGCAATACATTGATTAATCTAGCTTCTTAGTTANTCTGTGGATCTTTCAGTTTTGCTCAAGAACGGTAGATGTCATGCAATACATTGATTAATCTAGCTTCTTAGTTAAAGTATCTTGTCAGCATAATACATTATAATTTTTCAACTACCTTATGAAGTTAACCATAAAGTCAACCGTAAAATAAATTAGCTGAAAAGTTTTTTATGTTTTAAAATGTTTANACCTTATGAAGTTAACCATAAAGTCAACCGTAAAATAAATTAGCTGAAAAGTTTTTTATGTTTTAAAATGTTTAGTAATGTAAAATAGAGTCAGAAAATTAATAATGGACTTGAGACGCCATTTTCATGTTTCCGAGTAGAATATTTGTATGTTGCAATGTTAGACAGTTATTATTCAGCAAACTTGTTGCATAATGACATTCTCAAACTACGCAGTTTCAGTTTTTATAATAATCTTTTAGTAACTGCAGTAAATGGATTTCTTTTCTAAGTATACTCTTCACTTGAATCACGCTATGGTATTGCGATTTGAAAAACAAAGTCATACAAACTACAAAATCTTTCCTATGAATAGCTCTGCAATTTACAAGGCGTTAATAAGGAGGGCGGAAAAAAGAAGTCAGTTTTAACCAATCGAGAAAAGGAACTTATCTACTTACCTCGTTCATTAAAAACTCCGAATCCGATTAGTGTTCTCCATGACTCCCAGTTTGGCCGGAGTCAGAGTCATTGACTCTGAGAGTCATGACTCTCACCATATGTTGGGAGTCGACTCTCGGAGCCATGACTCTGACCTGACTCCTTGAATTCATAGTCATGACTCTCGACTCCGGAGTTACATAATACAAAAATGGAAAATCGGGTATGAAATTGAATTTTTTTTTAATACATTTAGTTTCCTTGTTTCTAAGTTTGCTAATTTTCTAACTTTCCTGGACAACAACAAACTAAAAAAGCCACTTTCATCAGGTTAAATAAACAATTCGTAACTTTTTTTAAATATTTCTTTGTAAAAATAACTATTGAAATAATATTTGCTTTAAATTTTGTTAAAAATAGTCCCATATGCCCATGTGCGCATGTTTCAAAAGAGTCATGACTCCCAGAGTCATGACTCTGACTCCCAAAAACCCTGGAAGTCAGAGTCATCAGAGTCAGAGTCAGATTCAGAGTCATGGAGAACACTAAATCCGATAATAATTCATTACATAAATTCCTTAAATGAGCCGAGTTGACTACAATAATTCAGCTCTTATATAAACAAGTCAGCCACGAGCCGCACGAACCAAGCTGGAATATTGGCTCTTTCGATTTGCTAAGAATAACTCGTGAGCCAACCTGACAAATTTTCGTGTTTTAAATTCAGTGTAAAATTTTAAAACTTACTCATAAATGGTGTGCAATAATATTTTAAATTCCTCGAAAGTATAATCTCATTATTCTGTACTACATTTAGTTAATTGTTTCATCGTAAGCAATCAACTCACAACTCATTCGCTTTTATTTACATTAATTTGCTTCCTTACAGAAATCAGCATTTTCCGCTCAGCTCTGTACAACTTATGATTTATTATTCCAATAATAATTGATTCCAACTTATGCCATTAATTTCACTAATAAATTGATTACAAATTATCTTCGTATAACTTCCTATAGTTTATTTTTTTCAAGAATAAAATTTTAAGTTATGGCTTTTTTGAATATGCACATGCACAACCAAATGATATGTAGAACGTCTTGCATAATACATAAGGCACTCACAGAGATCACTGTATATCACCTACAATGTCTTTCTACCCACAACGTCTAAATAAAAACAAATTCCGGATTACACCAAAATTATCATTAACGAGCCAGATCACGAGCTGATCGAGTTAGCTCAACTACGAGCTGACATTTTCCAACTCATTAGAGCCGTGAGCTGAGCTGAGCTCAAATTTTAGTAAGCTGAGCCGAGTCGAGTCAATGAAATACTTGGCTAATTCCTAGCCTTGACAATAATGTAATGTAAAGAAGCTTATCTAAAGATTACGTATGTTGTAATCCTAGTTGACTTACAAGTATAGTTATTTATGCTATTCTATACAGGTATCCTAAATACTTACACAATTAATTTTTCCTTGTAATTGATGAACAAAATGTATAGGTTAGTAATTACTAATTAGTATCTCTAGGATCAGTTCAATCACAAAGTATAGTACGTTTTTCTTAGAAACTATAACAGAAACAGACGGATTTAGATACTAATAGTATAACCAGCTTTTACTACATACCAAATTTCTTTTGAATACGTCTTTCCTTGCAATTTTGGAAAATATAAAAGAAATCACCGGATTTCATAATTATTGGAAAGAGTAGTAGCGTTTTCTCAGTTAAACATAATCCAATAATTTTCTCTATCTGTCGTCGAATTGAATTATTTATTACATTTTAAGATAAGGATGCAATAGCCTCTAGAGAATTATATATTTTTCCAGGCGGGATAACGATGATGTAAGTTTGAGAGATGTCCGTCTGGAGATTTATCAATTGACTCGACACAATAATGAATGAAATCAGTATTTTTATTTGTCAATTGGCATTGGACTTAAGTTCAAATAACAACGAGAACGGACGAGATTAACTGACATTAAGTAAACATATGAAAGTCTTGCTGATTCTAGTTTTATATATGTATATATAACTTTACTGTTTGTTTGCCTGATTTTTAGTTCACTCATTATTCTGCTAGATCACATTTATATTTTATCATTAATTATTAACCGCAGACAACGACGCTAGCCATAGAGGAAGTTAATGCGTCTAGGATTTCTCTCTCTCATCATAGTTGACACGGTTTATACACAATTTAAGACACATTGTTCTAAGTTATAATTGACATAAACAGAATCATCCAATCAGATCCTTATTTATAGGTAATTTATAATAAGAATACTAAGCTTGATTCATCTTAAAACAAAGTGAATTGGAACTAATAACCTATCAACTTCATATCACCTCAAAATCTATCCATTTCACTCGATTACAGTCCACGGTTTTCATTTCCTTAGTATAAATTTTTTTAATGAACATTTTTATAAATAAAGTTATCAACACAGTACTAAAATTAGACCAACTAAATTTACTTTATGAACATAACAATAGAAAGCTAAATGTAGATGATTATTAATTATGATACGCGCTTTTGATAAGTTATTAGAGATTATTCTTCGTTTAAATAATGTAAAACTACTATATAAGTTTGAAATGATATTAAAATTAATCGATTGTACATAAAGTGGCGCCAATAATGCATTGCAATTCTTTGAAATCAACAATCATGGTTCACTGTTGGTGAAAGTACTTACTAAACTATTAGAGTACTATCACTATCTATCAAAATTTTATCTTTCTTTTTTTTTGCAATGTCAAATTTTGCAATATCATTTTTTTTTGTATTATGACTTGTTGAAATATTGGTGATAAATTCCTAATCTCTGATGAATCATGAAACTTATGAAATCAAATCAAAATTATATCATTTGAACAAAATACTTTAGAATAATTGCATATCCGGGATGAGAGTATGAAAAAAGTTCAAAATCCCTAACCACAAAAAACTTTCCAATTCGCACCTTTTTTTTTTAATTCTCTTCTGAGTCAATGGTCTTGAGTCATTCTCATTTTAACATTAGTTGGACAGTGCAGTCAAAAAAAAAAAAATTTTTTTTTTTTTGACCACGGTCCGTCTACACTTTATATCAGTTACATTGTAAACAGGATGGAGTGGGGGGAGGGTANTTTTTTTTTTGACCACGGTCCGTCTACACTTTATATCAGTTACATTGTAAACAGGATGGAGTGGGGGGAGGGTATGCGGGTTGTTAACCATAGAGGAACTGATAAGCCGCGGTGTTAATTAAAATTCAATTATTTCCAACACATACTATTTCTTAAGGAAGTAAATCAAAGAACTAATTTAAAAAAACCATAAAGATAAACTTTTTTCAAGCCTTTCTTTTTAAAATAATCAAATTATTAGACTATCTCAAACGCTCTAATTAAAACAAAATTTTCAAAGGAACCAGAACATACAAATTGGTAATGTATTTCTATGTATTACATATTATTTTTATTAGCCTGAGGCTAATAAATAAACCAAAAAATAGTAAAAAAAAAAAGTAAAAATCAAATTAGTAACCGCGGACAGATGAATTGAAAGGGTTATATAATTCCCATGTCTGTCTGTCTGTTTCAGAAATTAAAGTTATTTGATTCTGATTGATGGGAGATGATATGTTATTTAAGATTTTATCCATAGACCAATGAGGTTCATTGACTAATATATTTTATTTATTTATTTATTTATTTGTCTCAGAAATACCCTATGTGTACATAACGTACTAGGATGTTACATTTCCGGTAATCTTGTTTGATTATAGGTAAATTAATTAAATATTCACATTATTTGATTAGTTATGAGTTATTATTTGAGTTGTTTATGAGTTATAATCATAATAAACTATATTGAATTCCTTTGAGGTGTTTCTTATTAGATAATTGTTATAAGTAGAAAATAAAAAAGAATTGGTAAAAATTTATAAATTCAAATTCAAATTCATATTTTTGTACTTGAATGCGTATGAAATCAATTTGAAATCACAAGTTCCAAGTCCAAGAGTTCAATTCTAATAACATATATAATATATATATTATTCATAGTAGCTAGCCAAATCTTATGGTTAGCTCAAGTATGATGATGATGGTAAAAAAAAAGTTTCGTTACGTCTCTCTGACCCATTTTGAGATATAAACTTTAGCGAGTAGATGAAAACGCATTTTAAAATTATACTTGGAGTATAATGAAATATTCTATAGTAAGTGTATGCAGCAGAACTTACTACTGGATTTGAGTGGGTGTATTGTGTAAATAGAAATCCCTAACCACACGTGTTAAAGTTTTAATCTAGGCCAGGACCAAGACTTGAATAAAATAGTGGTTTATATGGTCAAAAAAAAATTTTCCAGTCATGCGAATAATAAATAATCTTGTATAAGATCAACATAACGGAATACTCCAGGTAGGATGTGATAGTTTAACCCTTACCACCCTGCTCCCATAGTGCTGGAAAATCCTAATCCGAAAATTTTTTTTTTTTTTTTGATCAAATGCATGCGCTATCCATACCTAAAGCAATAAATACTTATAATGTGTACCCTACTACCATTTCTGATTGAGCTAAAATAGAATAATCGATACTACTCCTCGTTCTGTCTAAAAACCCTACAAGTTGGAGTATAGAGTATAGATTCTTAATAGTAATGGAAAATTTTTAAAACAAAAACATACATTGTTGCAAATTTATGATTTGTAGATTTTAAGTCTCATCACCACACTATCAGTGTCAGGTTGATAATTTGATGACAAGATGAAAAAACCAAAATCCAGTCACCATATTTAGTATTTATGACCGTTGACCATTTGTCCATTAGTGGGGGAAAAAAAATAAACAAGCTTTTCATTATATCATCTTCCAGTCATAATATAGCAAAAACTGGTTGAATTTGAAAATGAATGAATTTCAAAGGATCTTACTGGTTTTATTTAATTAACTTCAATCAGAAAAATTATNGATTTTAAGTCTCATCACCACACTATCAGTGTCAGGTTGATAATTTGATGACAAGATGAAAAAACCAAAATCCAATCACCATATTTAGTATTTATGATCGTTGACCATTTGTCCATTAGTGGGGGAAAAAAAATAAACAAGCTATTCATTATATCATCTTCCAGTCATAATATAGCAAAAACTGATTGAATTTGAAAATGAATGAATTTCAAAGGATCTTACTGGTTTTATTTAATTAACTTCAATCAGAAAAATTATAATTAATGTTGTTGGACGATACATTGGATTTTTACTTCATTTAACCACATCAAATCCATAGTTACTGCTATTACAAATTAAGTTATGGATGCAAAATTGACGTAATTCTTAATCAAAGTTTAAGGTTGAATAAAAACCATTCATAACTTATGCAATTTGTAATTGCAGTTTTGTAATTTCTAATGATTTTGTATCAATTTTTGAATAAAAAAATTTAAGAATTGATTAACTTGATCTGATTCTGATCTAAATAATCGATTCAAATTTCAACGTTATGAGGGGAAAGTTGGAGAAAAATACTTAAACCATTTGTTCATTTTTATTCATGTTATTACTAAATTTTTTTTTTTTTTTTTGCAATGAATTGGCTATGATGACAAAGATTCACTTTTAGATTAATACTAATTTTCCAGACTTTACTAGAAATTGAGGTCATTTCGATTACCTATTGTTATCCTTCATTCATTCAATAGCAAGCTATGCACGTTAGATTTGCAATTCACAAACGCAAGCACTACTACTGGTTCTGCTGACATGTAATAATTTTTTTTTGTGATCACACTTGCAAATNTCTTTTTTTTTTTTTTTTTGCAATGAATTGGCTATGATGACAAAGATACACTTTTAGATTAATACTAATTTTCCAGACTTTACTAGAAATTGAGGTCATTTCGATTACCTATTGTTATCCTTCATTCATTCAATAGCAAGCTATGCACGTTAGATTTGCAATTCACAAACGCAAGCACTACTACTGGTTCTGCTGACATGTAATAATTTTTTTTTGTGATCACACTTGCAAATTTACTAGATATTTTTTGTACACCTAAACAAGTCTGATTGTGATTATAAATAATTATGACATAAATTATAACTTCAATTTTAACCATTATTTAGAAGTAAAATAAAAAATCAGGAACAGATTTAAGGTTGATTAAGCTGACTCCCACACCTTCTGTAATAATATGCGTTTTTAGTGCACTACATATTACTTATGTCATCTACTTCATACTAAGCTTTGTAAGAATTTTTTTCTTTTTTTTTTTGCAAAATTACAAAATGAGATTATATTTGTAGTTACAACATATATATATTTTTGAGACTATTATGCCAATTTAAGCAAGAAGTAACAAAACAACAACGAGAGTCTGTAAACCTTGAAAATATTCCTTTTTCATTTCCCATTCTCCTTCAAATTAACACGTAAGAAGACCTTGGCAAAACTAGCCAGTCTCCTGATTTTGCAACTTATGTATACGTCTCAACAAAAAGACGTTCACACACGCACACTCATCAAAAAAGAAACAAATTTTTTATGTCTGAATGCAAATAATGTGCAAGTTCATCAACAAGGATTTATCAAATTTTTAAGGAAAATTAAGGAAATGAGAATAATAATTTAAAAAAAAAAGAAAAAAAAAGTTTTCACGTGAGGTGAAACAGGGTTAATTTAGAGTGAAAGTTGGAGTTAGCTAGAAGTGTTAGGTTTTAATAGTTTAGTATTATTTATTACCAGTTCTTACAAATTTTTGTTTTAAAGAGTATATAAATTATTATTATTATTATTATTATTATTATTTTGAAATTTAAGTACACTTCTAGCTGCTTATTGAAAATTTTTGCAAAAAAAAAATTTTTTTTTTTAAATTGGGTATAAAATGTGTATTCATTTTAACCTCATTTGAATCGAGGGAAAGTGCATTTGGTAAAAGTTGTTCTTCCCTCTTCCTCTGGTATTTTAATCAAAGAACGGAAGAGAAAATATTTCCTTTTTTTTGCAAATTATTTCTAATCTCATATCTACCAAAGAATCCAAACGGAGCATTTTTCGCACATTTACACATAAACAGTCTTGTTGTAAGTTTGAAAATAACAAACAGAGAATTCCCTTAGTGATAGGAAAAATTGTCTTCCTTCCGGGTTCTAAAACTGCCATGCTTCTTTGAACCTTTCCTTAATATTTGCCAACTATAGCAAAAATTTTCTCCTCTGTCTATATTAACCCCTTACATACTGCAACTGCGCTGACAAAGTTACACCGAGTATTATATAAAAAACAAAATCTTTTTTTTTATATAACTACTGCTGGAGGAGTTTAGGAAAAGGATTTTAGCAGGAAGACCCAAATATTGGTGGTTGTTGGTGTGTGCAGGGACAGAGGGGGGAAGGTTTGAAAGGAATAAAAAAAAGTCTCTTCTCTATGAATAAGGCTTAAGCGCCACTAGTGCTAAAAAAGGTACGCAAAAAATTCTACACACATGCTCTTCTTTACAACTCCAGAGAGTCAGTCACTCACACACAAACTTATACACTACACACTTTTGTTGCAGATTAGTCAGTGTATGAAACCAAGTGCAGCAAGGAGTTGTTGGAAGTGAAATCTTTAGAAGTTAGCAAGAGAAGCGGTGCTAATCAGCCCAAATTGAATAACATTTTTATTATTAATTTTATTCAAAAATATAATAATAATAATAATAATAATAATTGAAAAATTTCAAATTTTGCAAAAAAAAAAAAAAAAAAAAAAAAATTTAACCCACTTTCATCTAGAATTAATGATTATTTCTTTAACCCTCACCCTGATTAATTGAAAACTGTGACTTTTTTTTTCCTTTAAAATTTTAATAGTTATGTTGATTTGTTTCTAAGGTATCTAATTGGTCAGAGTATTAAAACTAGAGACATTATTCCTGGAATTTGTGTATATATTTTTTTGAAATAGAGACAATTGAGTCAAAATTGAAGTGTTAACAATTGGAGAAATTTAATGCAGTAAGTGGTGAGTTAATTTTTTTTTCTCATTTTGTTATTATGTATTTTATTAGTTATTAAAACAAAAAAGCCATTGAGCAAAAAAAATTCCCAATTTATACTGAGCTTTTCAATAAGAATGTTTGAATCAAATTGCAAAAAAAAATTCAATTTGAAGATAGATGATGAGATTTGAGAAAAAATAAAATTTCAATATTCGAATATGATTGGTTGAATTTGAATTTTTGAATTTCATTAGTCGCATCCTCGAATTTATACTTAAAGTTCATATTTATTTTTAAGTACATTCAAGCTGTGTTATATATTGATATTATTAAATAAAAATATCAGCTCATTTTCAATTCCTGTAACGTTTAATTCTAATAAGTTGAAAATTTAAAAATTCAATTCTGTCAACCAATCAAATTTAAATAAATTTAAACAAAATGGGTAAAGAGGTCATATTTTTTAGGTTGAAAATATAATATTAATCTATTTTGTTTGATATGATATGAGATATTTTAAAATTATAAATTTCAAGTTCAAGTATGTTTAGGTTTAAAATTTCAGAAAAAACCATTGTTAAATGAAAAAAAAATTCACCTCACATGTTGCCATATTTAGGCTTGAAATGAGTAATGGCAACAACCACTTCCCATTAATCTTTTCCATCAAATTTTTTTTTTTTTTTTTTTTTTTTAATTTCCCTTGGGGCCTTAAAAATTGACTCAGTGTTTATCTAAAAAAAAAAATCACAAACCTTATTACATCATAATCAATCATAATTAACAATTATTCCTACAGTGTTGCACTGTACTTTAGTCTAAAAACCCCCAATTCCTGTCATTTGTGTTTCGATTTCAGTTTTTTTCAATAATAATTACTGGAAATTCAATTCTGTTGTCATTAAAATTTCCTTGACAATGAAGATGAGGTCAACTACTGTTGCCACCAAGGATTTTGGTCACTCTTGCATTATTAGGTATATATGTTAATGTAATTTCCGTAAGGTTGAANTAAACCTAACTCCATTTGGTCACTCTTGCATTATTAGGTATATATGTTAATGTAATTTCCGTAAGGTTGAAGTGACAGTCAGGAAAAAATAATAAAAAAGTTACTACTGATCAAGGTCATCAAGAAAAAATTTAGAAAAATAAAATTAACAAAGTAATTTATTTGATATAATTATTGCATGATATAAATTGTGTGAAAATATCAAATTAATTCAAGGGTACTTTTACATAAAAAGTCCATTCAAATTTAGACCTCNAAATAATAAAAAAGTTACTACTGATCAAGGTCATCAAGAAAAAATTTAGAAAAATAAAATTAACAAAGTAATTTATTTGATATAATTATTGCATGATATAAATTGTGTGAAAATATCAAATTAATTCAAGGGTACTTTTACATAAAAAGTCCATTCAAATTTAGACCTCGACGACAACATTTGTATCTTCTATCTCGTCGGTTTAGTTTTATACAGTGGGAATAGCTGGGGAGTGGACAATGACACCCTAGTTCACACACCCCATCCGAACTGAACAGCATATATGGGAACAACATTTTTCACTAGTATCATTAATTAATGAGGTTCAGATTTTACACTAGTAGATTGATAACCTATAATCTTGTTTTTAGAGCGTTAGAAGTAGGTGGGGGGAGGCAGATGCCCAATGCAAAATGTGTCAAAATTTGGGTTTTGTTTTTGAAGGAATTCATTGTTTTTGCTAACTAATAATAGTTTTACGCTTAATTGTTTTTTCTCATTACTGGAATGGGTCTACCACCACACCTGCGACTAATAGTTATAAAAATTAGTTACCGCTACCCTGAGAATACTTACCAACAAGTGATGGAAAGGTATAATACCCATCCATCTACAATTAACCATCAAATTCGAAGTAAGGGTACCATAAAAAATATTATTGACAAGTTTGAATCGTCGGTCACACTGCTGGACTTGAAACCAAAAAATGTCCAGAAACCTGCAACTGGAGAAATGGCAGCAGCTGTCATAGCTGCTGCTTTACTCGATCTACACACGACAACTAGGAAGCTCGGTCTGGATTCCGGAATTAGCCAAATGTCAGTAGTGAAAATTCTAAGGCAGAACAATTTTCACTTCTACAAAATGCAAATACTGCACATGTTGAATGACGACGATGCGGATCGGAGATCAGATTTTTGCGAATGAGCACGTGACATGTGCCATAAAAATCCGGAATGGACGCGCTGCATTATTTTCGGTGACAAATGCTCAGTTCATTTAAATGGAAAAGTCAACCGGCAGAATTTCAGGCTTGTAACAAATAGTCCAAAAATTACTTTTACAAAGTCGTAGTTAGTCAGATCCAAATATACGCATCCTGATTAATACTTGAGTAATAATCAGTAATATTGCGATCGCATATTTAGGTGTCCTTCATGATTTTAATATTCCATCCATTATTTTTCAAATTAAATCATTCAGTTCCTAACCTTACGCGCAAAATAGTTGTGCCCGTCTATGCTCCCTGGGTGGCGTGTGTGAACTTGGGTGTCATTGTCCACTCCCCGGCTATTCCCACTCATGTACCATTGGATTATAGGAAATTGGAGTAACTTGAAAATTGTGCGTACCATTGGCTTTACATTTATATAACCAGAAAGACTTTTAACTTGACCATCCATGCAATTCCCATTTTATACATCTCTCCAACATTATATTGTTAGCAAGAATTTTTTTTTTTGCATCATACTTAAAACCAAAGTCCTGAGGCTTGGTTATATTATGTTATAATATTATACTATTGAATCATCTCTTTAGTTTGCCAAATGCAATTCGCGGAGGGTTTTTTTTTAACCAACAACGGATATATAGCGGTCACTGAAGGATTTGCACATGCAGATTATTCACTATTCAACATCTAACACACATCTCCATCATCCAACCCCGAAGCACCGCACCAGACACCTCCATTCTCAAAAAAANTATTCAACATCTAACACACATCTCCATCATCCAACCCCGAAGCACCGCACCAGACACCTCCATTCTCAAAAAAATGTACTTTTTTTTTAACTTGTTTTCTGCCAAAAGATTCCTTTAATAATTTTTATGAATTACTACTTNAAAAAAAATGTACTTTTTTTTTAACTTGTTTTCTGCCAAAAGATTCCTTTAATAATTTTTATGAATTACTACTTTGTATATTCAAATTATGCCAATTCTCATAGCTTGCAGTTTATTACTTTGCATAATATTTTTTACCAAAGAGCAGCAGACAAAAAAAATATAAGGTATTATATGTATATAACGTCATGGTTGCCAATTGCAATAATTTGAACAAAATCTAACTAATCTCTAGCTGCCAAAATCAACTACTACGCATATTTTTGCAACAAGTTTTTGACTATTTGAAGTTGTAAGAGATTGTACTTGGTATGAAAGGCACTTGAAGTTTCTCAGTATGTAAATAATTCTATACTTTGTCCAAATAATTAACAAATTAACAATCCGAACAGACATTTGATTTACATCAACTCCAGTTGACGACAGGTCTTTTTTTTTTTTTTTTTTTTTGGTTTTATTATTCTACCAATGAACGCCTGGTGCAGGATGAATTTAGTAAAAATGGAATAACTATGGGATGCAAATTTTCTGCATGAATCTTTTTGTTTCATATTCGTATTCTACCAACGCGTTTTCAACGACTTAAGTCTAAAGAATTATACCTCTTTCTTTTTTGCAGTTTGATTATTGCAAATTGAAGAGATTTTTTTTTTTTTTTTCGTTTTTTACATAATCCCACCTGTGAATGTTTGCTAATAAAAAAAAAGGAGAGCTGAGTTCGCATGAGTAGTAGAAATTCAGGTGGTCCATCTGGACAAAAACGTATCAAATTATCGATAAATAACAGAATATTAATGGACAAGTTAATTGTACAGTAATACATATAATTCTTAATATAAAATAAAATTAACAGGTATATATAACTCTCAAATAGAAATTATCCATTCATTTCGTTTACTTATTATTACCCAACCTCTCAATCACAACAGGTGTAGAAACAGATTATTTTATTTTATCATACAAAATCAATAATAAAAATTACCTTTATAACCACAGAATTTGAATATTATATATATATACATAATAGATTTTAAAAGNTAGAAACAGATTATTTTATTTTATCATACAAAATCAATAATAAAAATTACCTTTATAACCACAGAATTTGAATATATATATATACATAATAGATTTTCATATAAAACTCATATTATAACTAAAAAGTAAAAGTAACAAAAAATCCCGAGTAAAGAATCCGATTTTATATTTTAAATTTGATAATTCCGAATATCGATTTTTTAAACTTTTACAAATATTCGATTTTACTTTCGATTTTATGACCACAATATTGAGATTTTGTTCGAAATGTAATTTATTTCTTGATTAGATCAAAATTATCCAATCAAATTTTAAAAACTAATTCTATATCTATTTAATTTCCCTTTAGGTGTGTGTTTATCTTAGGTTTAAAAATCCCAAATTTATTATTTTAATTTTAAAAACTTGTCACATTTAGACTTTAAAAAAAGTCATCAGAAACCGCTCTCTTTGATAAAAATCATTTAATTTTGATCATCTAATTGTAATCCTGATTTCAAACTCTGCTGATTATGACAATGAACAAAGTTCCTTGACAACAGAAACAACGGCTCTTGATACAACAGCCGTTTGTTTCTTAGAGTCGAGAAACCTTGACAATCAATATAACATATTGTATTTAAAAGCAAGAGTCTGAAATAAATCTACTCAAATGCTTTGGTCATCGACTCAACAATCTTTTTTTAATTTATATAATAAAAAATATAGGTATTTTAAGAAGAAAAGAATGAATATCAAAAATTTAAAGATTTTGGTGTTGTTGTGTCTAATAGTGGAGACATGGAGAGTCGAGACTCCAGTCTCATCTAGAATGATGGTAATTATGCACTATAAAATTTGACCTCGTCGTACACACGCCGATTCCTGGTGAAAGTTTTCAGAGAAAGTCTCTGGATATAAAGAGTAAGTTTTTACGTCGTAGAAATTCGAAGAAGGACGCATTAGGAATGAAGTGGGATGATGGGAGGAGGGATATTCTACATTTTCAATGCACCTATAATGTTAAAGTGAAGAGAAACTATAGACCACTGCACCACGTCTTGCTCCCTTTCCCCGTCCTCAATTTCTCTGTGTCAAGCTCTTTTACGACTTTCTCCGCTCTGACGTACGCTGCACTCCGCTACCTTACTATTCTTTTTATACGCTTCTCTTTTTCATTTAGCCCTCGGTCATAAGGCTTTTAATAGAAAACACATAAATAAAATCATATGTAGCAGCTTTATTTTACAAACTTTTAGTCTAAGAGAAAGTAGAAAAAAAAATTTTTTTTTTCGGTAACAATTTGACTTTTACAAATTCCAAAAATACAGGATAATCCTGATTTNGTCCTCAATTTCTCTGTGTCAAGCTCTTTTACGACTTTCTCCGCTCTGACGTACGCTGCACTCCGCTACCTTACTATTCTTTTTATACGCTTCTCTTTTTCATTTAGCCCTCGGTCATAAGGCTTTTAATAGAAAACACATAAATAAAATCATATGTAGCAGCTTTATTTTACAAACTTTTAGTCTAAGAGAAAGTAGAAAAAAAAAAATTTTTTTTTCGGTAACAATTTGACTTTTACAAATTCCAAAAATACAGGATAATCCTGATTAAAAATTTTGACATCCTTTCACCACTTTCACCAAATTAAGCAAAAGTAAACTCATACATGGTTAATGGTGAAGGTAGCCAATAAAATTCAGACCATTGCATTTTTGAAAATGTTTCATTTCTGTAACCACTAAACTATTCAAACTTAATGCCATATAAATTGTATGATTCTGGCGCTAGAGATACTTTATCAGAAATACTTCATTAGTGTAGCCTCAAGGTTTGTGGGATCTCTGTACATTTGTGAGATTAGCTCAATATTGGTACAGTGCGTCCCAAATTCTTAAGAACGCTGGATGCTACTTTTGTCCCATGCTCTTGAACTTTTGGGTTGGAAAAGCTCAGCGTTCTTAAGAATATTATGCGTTTAGTTTGGATAAAATAATAATATTTTTTTTTGGGAGAGTCGTAACACTTCCAGAAAGGGCATTAAAAAGTAGTGATGATGGTAGAAATTTGATCTTTTTGACGTATGATATTATTTTTTAATGGTCTTTCTGAGATCGTTAATACTTTCTCCAGAATTTTTTTTTATCTTCGCTTTTTTGTTTAAGATAAATGCTTTCTATTCCAATGAACACTGTTTTACTAGCAAATAGCATGAGACAAGTATCTTCAAGAATTTTTATGAATCTAAGATGTACTGTAATTTCAGTACGTGTACATAGAACGTTTCAGTATGTTCAGTGTAAATGTAAAAAAGTGAAAATTTTTTTATTTTTTTCAATCACCCTGTACAATCGTGAGAATAAGTGTGGAGTATAATACATAGAGGATTAATTAATTAAACTTTTGAATGAAGCCGTTGAAAATAGTTAACTTTTATCAACAATCATCTAAAGAGTGTTAATTAAAGAATACGTAATTTAAAATTTTAAAAGTTAGTTTACAATACATTTTAGGAAAAATTTAAGTTTGTTGGTGGCATTGAAATTGAGTGTACGAACTTCATTACTTTTAATATAAATTCCCTTACATGTGTAATTAACCAGAGTTTGAAAAAATCAAATTTTTATTTATGTATATATCCCAAAAATTCGATTTTCATGAATTTTTATATTTCGATTGTTAGAAATCAAAGATACATATATGTAAAAGGCTCATTCAATAAATTTGTTCATTTGAAAATATTTTATTCCGCTTGAAGCTAAGAATCTACAATTGAATACAATCTCAGTACTGATATTTATTTGATTTTATCAATTTTTTCGATTATAAAATTAAAACAAAATTATTGATTTTTATTATCAGATTAAAATCCTATTTAAATAGTGATTTAAATCTAATTTTGAATCAAACCATAGTATTCCCTTCACTTCATTAATTTTGAAAAAAGTTGGTGAAAGCAAGGATATAAAAATTTTGTTACCCCTGTATAAATCAAGATAATTATTGTAAATTTCGCTTCCAAATTTTGACAGCTTGTTGAAAAATAAAATCCTTGCCACTGCTGTTATAAAAATCAGCTACAAACCTAATCACAAACCATGAAATAAATTAAAGAATTTTGCATTATAAAACATTCTACATAAAGTTTTAGTAGTGTATTTTTTACAGTTCCACGTGCAGTTCCTATTGATACAAACTACCAAATTATGCATGTCAGAAATTGCGCAGTTCACTTAACATTTGAGTTAGTATCAAAAACTACTGAAGCTAAACAAAGTTTTTAGTTTAATGACAAATGCATCAGTAAAAATTAAGAAAATTTTGCAAAAAATAAAACACTTTTAAAATTTCATCAACAATTTATAGTCACTAGAAAAAGTTAGTGTCAGATTTGGTTAAATTTTTTTTTTAAATCTTATTGATGAATATAATTTTTTTTTCCCCTGACTTTCGATTCTGTTCGACACCATTTTCTAGTAATCATGAAACTGCAGACGTAGCTTATAGTCACAAGTCTTATGGATCGATGTGCGTGTGACTTTGCACTCTGCGTTTTACTTTTAGAACCTCTATTCTATAAGTATCAAAAGAGAAAGCACACAAGCGGAGAGTTCGCTCGCTCCACTGCAGCGCTGCAACTGCATCGATCGACTTCTTTTTTTTTTTTTTTCCTTCCTCTTCTGCCATTCTGCTTTTTTTTTGGCTCCATTTCTTTTGTGCTACACGACGCCAGGCTATAGTTACACAAAAAAAAAAAAAAAAAAAAAAAAAAAANCTTTTAAAATTTCATCAACAATTTATAGTCACTAGAAAAAGTTAGTGTCAGATTTGGTTAAATTTTTTTTTTAATCTTATTGATGAATATAATTTTTTTTTCCCCTGACTTTCGATTCTGTTCGACACCATTTTCTAGTAATCATGAAACTGCAGACGTAGCTTATAGTCACAAGTCTTATGGATCGATGTGCGTGTGACTTTGCACTCTGCGTTTTACTTTTAGAACCTCTATTCTATAAGTATCAAAAGAGAAAGCACACAAGCGGAGAGTTCGCTCGCTCCACTGCAGCGCTGCAACTGCATCGATCGACTTCTTTTTTTTTTTTTTTCCTTCCTCTTCTGCCATTCTGCTTTTTTTTTGGCTCCATTTCTTTTGTGCTACACGACGCCAGGCTATAGTTACACAAAAAAAAAAAAAAAAAAAAAAAAAAAACGACGGATGACGAGGGAGGATGATGCGAATGCGAAAAAATCTTGTGTAGTTTTTTTTTTATTTTTTTTCTATAGAGATTCTTCCGCTTGCACAGAACAACACTTTTGATGTCATTCTACTAAATCCTATTATTATTACGGTACATCTGTCGTAGGACTATTTTTAGAATTTACCATCACAACATTATTGTATAAAAACAAAAAAAAATTGCAACTATATGCATCTATCTATGCAAAAAAAAATTACAATTTTCTAACATCTTCCTAGGCTTATTTATTTACATAGGAAGGAGAGGCGGTAGTTTCAATTTCTATAACCGAGTTCCACTGTATATAAATTTTAATTTTCATAAAATCTTGAATTAATTTTTCCCTATTATTTCTTCCCATATAAAAATAAATAAATAAATAAATCAAATCGAATCAAATCAAAACCTTACATTTTTGTTTCACTTTTCTAGATACAAAAAGTTAAGTAAACGTTTTAATAATAATAATAATATTTATATTTATATTTTGACAATTTATATTTAAAACAGTAATTTTGATACTTTGGAAACAATGTATACTTTACATTAAAAAAAAAACAATAGCTATTCAATTCCTGTCACTTTTACTTTCAATTAATATGTAATTATACAGAATTCATNTGCAAAAAAAAATTACAATTTTCTAACATCTTCCTAGGCTTATTTATTTACATAGGAAGGAGAGGCGGTAGTTTCAATTTCTATAACCGAGTTCCACTGTATATAAATTTTAATTTTCATAAAATCTTGAATTAATTTTTCCCTATTATTTC
The DNA here is from genome assembly GCA_002738285.1 of Holacanthella duospinosa. Classification (NCBI taxonomy): domain Eukaryota; kingdom Metazoa; phylum Arthropoda; class Collembola; order Poduromorpha; family Neanuridae; genus Holacanthella; species Holacanthella duospinosa. Next base: position 310,742 of record NIPM01000020.1, on the reverse strand, counting down.
TTCCCATATAAAAATAAATAAATAAATAAATCAAATCGAATCAAATCAAAACCTTACATTTTTGTTTCACTTTTCTAGATACAAAAAGTTAAGTAAACGTTTTAATAATAATAATAATATTTATATTTATATTTTGACAATTTATATTTAAAACAGTAATTTTGATACTTTGGAAACAATGTATACTTTACATAAACTAAAAAAAAAACAATAGCTATTCAATTCCTGTCACTTTTACTTTCAATTAATATGTAATTATACAGAATTCATAGGAATAATAAAAATATCTATATTTTTTGTCATGTTTCAAAATCATAATCTTAATCTTAACCACTTGGGTAAACCCAGTTTATATAATTTCACCATTCAACAGTCCAGACGATAGACAGAAGTATGAGAAAAAAAAATAAAAGTCTTAAAATGTCTGATTCTATGTTAATATTGAAATAATTGTATGGAAAAATGGCAATGTCCTGAATAACCTTTTTCTTCAATAATCTCTCAGTATGCTCATGTTTCCATGCATATAGTCTATTAATTCACATATGGCGAATTCTCTCCTGAGTATCAACTAGTGTAAAAAAACATAAGACAAAAAAAAAATAAATCTTCAATTCAAGGAGATGTAGTGCAAAAAAAAAGAAGAAGGAATGATGAGGGTTTAGGTTATCATCGGCAAAGTAGAAATGGCAAGGTTGAAGGTGGTACAGTTTGTGCGTCTACGACAGGCGAGACAGATGTATTTCTACAGTCATGTACATATAAAATATATCCTATTTAAACAGCTTTATATTTTTCAGTTTATAGCTATGTTCTATTACGTAACGATAGGTATATAATAAAAAAAAACCTGATGGCTTATTACTGCAATGGAAAGGAAAAAAAAATAAAAAGGGGAAGAAAAAAAAATAATATGCGAATATGTATGGCACCTCACTTGAGAAAAATTGCAACTTTACTGCATCAACAACCTCATATCCTTTGTAAAAATGGAGTGAAAATACTCCATATGTATTTTTTTTTATACTAATGCTAAGTTTCATGAGTTACATCTTTCTATAGCTATGGATGATACGGGCTATGAGCATGGGACGATGAGGTTGATAGTATCAGTATCACTACACTAACTGCATACCTTCAGTCATTCACTTAATCTTCAACTTGTGAGTAACTGAATTTTTATGCTGGTAGAAATTATTAGTATTCTTAGTAATTATTATTAAACTTAATCGACTCAATTTTTATATACAAGTTTTAATACAATTTTTTGACTAATATTTAGTTTGGAAAATAGTGGATTGAAAATTTGAAAAATCAGAAGAGCTTATCAAGGTGTTCGAAAGGTAAAAGTAAAATAAATACTATAAAAAAAAAATTTTTTTTTTAATACCGGGTGATTCATAATTGTTTCTGATGAGTCGAGGAAATGGTTAAACATAAAAAATAAATTTTTATTTATTTATTAACACATTAGCTGCCTTTTTTTTTGCAAAAAAAAATTCGCATGTCCATAAAAATTAAAAGTTCAAATTCATCCAATTAAATTCGGGAAATTTTTGAATATTCAAATCTGATTGTGGTTGAATTTGAATTCTTTAATTTTTGAATTTTTTTTTTGGACCACCAATTCTAGGACACTCAGTAGTTGTTGAGTTGATACTTATTGGATTCTTTCCAATAAGGAGGAGGGGTTGAATACCGGCTTTTTTCAATTAATAATTATATAAGAATGTAACCTAAAAAAATTATAAATTAAATTCAATCAAATTAAATATTAATTCTTTAATTTCATATTTCCTCAGTCCTGACTCATCCTTTTTGAACAACTCTGTATTATTATTTTTTTTCAACAAAAGAAACAAAATAAAAAATATGCGTAGTTTACCACAAGTTTTGTAGTTGTTAACTTTCTATTCCTTTGTTTATTATAATCAAAGTTGTAAAAACAACTTTATGAAAAATAAGTTTTAAAAAGAGTTGACAATTTATTGTGAAAATTAATTCAAAAGCTTTCACTTGATTAATTGAAATTTTAACTCTCTTCTTTCTCTCCAGAATATGTTAACATTAATTGTGAACTTTGTATATGAACTGCCACGCTTAAACACGAAAACAAAAAAATCTTATTTTCCTAGAAATGAGATTGAAAAGTGATGGTAAAATGCGCAATATAGTTGTATATAATGTAATGATGTAAAGCTTTAAATGAGAGATGTTTTCTCAGAAGAGAAAGTAGATTTTGCGTAGGAGTATTTTCTATTGGTGAAAGTATATTTTTCAAGTAAAAGTTACTCTAATTCATCGATTTTCAGTCAAAACTAGCCCTTTATTTTTTCATATTGTTTATTTTTTATTTTTCTTTAATTTTGAATAAATATCAACCCATATTTTCTATTTTTAGATATAATTTATACCAAATAAACACCTCCAACACCTTTCTTACGAAATAATAAAGTAATTTGGTGGGAATGTACATGGAATGGGCTAAACAACTAAAATCATATTCATCAGTGTATTTTCAAATTCAAAATTATTTAAATTTCATAAAGAAATATTGATTTTGAGTAGTAGTGATAAAATTGGAAAAAACTAAAAAATTTCCACCACTTGGACTCACTTTCACCGAATATGAAAAATAAGTATTGGGTTATAATTTCATAAAATAAATAATTACGGGTGGAATTGGGTTTGTAAAAACAGGAACCTGGTGTTGTGTACATGAAAGTGAGGAAGAGTAAATAAATACAGGATGTTACGTATACGTATAATTGTGGCAAATCGTAGTTTATGAATTAATAAATGAAAGAAAGTTATCCTTCCTGTTAGATGTTATAATAATATTTTTTTTTACGCAAAGATTACTTTTAGTTAACCTTAGGTACACAGGAAGGCACTCATAAGGCTATGTTTATAATTTAAGAAACCTTTTATATTAGAATCATATTAATAATTATTAATGACTGCGTGACCCTTATAACATACTCTACTGATGGAAATTTTCTCTAATGTCACAATACAAAAAGAACGTACGCAATTTATTTCAATCCCACTAATAATAATTGGTTTATGTTATTCGCCTTCACTTCTCATTCTGAATAGTCTATGAATTTAAATTATAAAAAAAACAACATATTTTTATTTTATTAATACAAAATGTATCAAATTTTTGAATATCAACCTTTTTTGCTATCTCAAATAGTTTTGTTAGTGATCATATTCGGCCGTATATTAAGCCGATCTGATCTGGGAAAGGCGAGCCGAACGATGAGGTGAAACACACGTTTGCATTTCGGTCTGGCATTTTCACTGATCCGGCTTGCGTTTTTTCAATGCAAAGATAATAATTAATAACTATTAATTTTAATTAATAACTTTTCTAATTCTGATAAAAAATTTAAGACAAATGTATGAAAAGTTTAATTTAATTTTAATTTTTCGATTTATATAATTTAGTTTTTGCATTGAGCCGNCAAGACAAATGTATGAAAAGTTTAATTTAATTTTAATTTTTCGATTTATATAATTTAGTTTTTGCATTGAGCCGTGTAGACTTCTCCATAGTTTTAAATTGTAGCAGAGTTATATTATTTGAATTTATAAATTTAGTTTAAATTAAGCTTGAAAAGGAATTTAGTCGGTACAGCGCTGTCCGGGTGGGATTTTCTTCACATATGGTCCCAGCATTTTCACCGGCTTCTCCCAGACTGTATGTAAATTTAATGTAATCTAAAAATTCAGAAAATCGGACCTTAATGCGAGAAANACCGGCTTCTCCCAGACTGTATGTAAATTTAATGTAATCTAAAAATTCAGAAAATCGGACCTTAATGCGAGAAATCCCAATGCAAGAATCCCCAATAGAAAAGCGAGACTATAGATAAAACTTTACACGTTAACTTTACAAAAGTTAAAACAACATGTATTCTTAGTATTGTTTTCTTCGTATTTATTCCCGCAAACTATTGATTCTCGCATGACTGTCCATATTGNACCGGCTTCTCCCAGACTGTATGTAAATTTAATGTAATCTAAAAATTCAGAAAATCGGACCTTAATGCGAGAAAACCCAATGCAAGAATCCCCAATAGAAAAGCGAGACTATAGATAAAACTTTACACGTTAACTTTACAAAAGTTAAAACAGCATGTATTCTTAGTATTGTTTTCTTCGTATTTATTCCCGCAAACTATTGATTCTCGCATGACTGTCCATATTGATTTCAGTATTAATGATCTGACGTTGACATTATTATTATTTAAAAACTAATATCCAATTTAACTTGCTGGTATTGTGACGTTCTTTCACATCTATGTAAGGTTAACCAAACTTTAAACGAAGATGACTTTCTCTTTCTGAAATAATGACTAAAAAATAATTTTATATACACTTCTGAAAAAAGTTTTAAACGCAGTAAAATATTTCCTCATAATTCTTCTATTTCTTCACCAAAATTGATTAAACTTGGAACAACCATGCCCAATGTCTATAGAAAATTTCTGATGACTCTTTTAAATTTTTAAGTAATAAGAATTACTAAGATTTTAAAAATAAAGTGAAACTGAAGAACTGCAAAAATTTTTGAACGAGGTTATACGAACTTCTAAACTCACAGAGTATACCTATGAAATGAACCTTTAATGACATTAGATAGAAGGCTAGTGTCAATGACAATGCAGCTATCTCCATGGAATAGTGTCACTATCCATTTTGTTTATGTTAAAGTCATTCATATTTAACATATGATGGCATGAAGAAATAAATTTTCCTTGACTTACATTTTCTAAGTCATACAATCTCAGATGCAATGTAATGGAATGATTGTTTTAAGTTATCTTCTTTGGTGAAATTGTTTCATGGGCATAACTGCATTGCTATTGACCCTAGGGTTTCACTAAAGTTAATTAAGTGTCCTTAGATGTACCCAATGGGTACAACTTTACTTCTTCTTAAAATGTTTCCAGCTTTCTCTTTTTTCACTTTCACTTTATTTTTAAAATCTCAATAATCCTTAGATTTAACAAATTTAGACATCAATGAGATTGTTCTGTNCACTTTCACTTTATTTTTAAAATCTCAATAATCCTTAGATTTAACAAATTTAGACATCAATGAGATTGTTCTGTTGACACTAGTATATCTTTGTTCAAAATTCCATTAATTTTGGATAAGAAATGTAAGAGCTATGAGAAAATGTTATACCTCATCTAAAAAATTTTCCAGCACTGTATAAACGTAATAATAATAAAGTCGACAGAAGTTTTTACTCTGTGAATGACCTTATTTCGACCGCAGGAGCGGAATGGTAGATTTTATTAGCCAATCAAAGCACGTGGAACTTTCTGAAGTGTGTAAAAGTAAGTTCTGCCGCAAATGTCGATTATTACGACATCATTATGAAAGCTCCGGAGAAACTTTTTTTTTTGATGAGACGCATAAAACCGAAAAAGAAAAATTAGGAGTTTGTAACTTTTCGGGACAATGAAAATATTTATTATCCCGGCTCTCACAAATTAGCACTTTTCAGGTCAAATGTCAAATATACTCTAGGAAATGTTGATAAAAATATTATCTAGAGTGTGACAATTGTGATTAAATTAATTTCGAGAGTCATAATTAACAACACGGCTTAGTGAAGAAAACTAGTTGGAAGTAACCGGAGTACTTAATTATTATATTATAATTTCCATTTTAATAATGTAAACTAAAATTTCACATATATGTAGTACAGTCCGACCATAAATTATATTTCATAGGGAAGATTTATATTTCAATGATCCATGCCCTTTTGCTGGAGAAAGTAGATAATTTGTTTTTTGCAGTGAAAGTTTTTAATTTTTTCTGAGCAAACACTACACAGTTTCAGAAAGAGCATTGATAAGTAGGATACTAATTTAAAAAAATTAAATCTCTACTATCAATATATCAGAAAGTATGATTTTTTTTTTAAATTGAAATTTTTTAATCTTCTTTTGAAACGCCCATCTATAGTTCATCGTTTCAAAATAATATCCAAGAATTTAAATTTTCAAAAAATCATCATAACTGTTGTTTTAGTGATCGTAGAGCCTCGATTTTTTTTACTTTGTTCTGCTACTTTTGAATGATCTCTCTGAAACTGCTAATACTTTCCCCGAAAAAAAAAATTCCATTTAAAATGCTGTTTGATTATCAATTACAAAGGCACTGCTTTCTTCAGCAAAGGGCATGAGGCCAAAAAAATTTTTCCCATAGCCTTTGAGATTTCTAGTCGCACTGTATATTACAATAACATTTTGCGTATATTTCTTAGTATTTTCAAAATCATTAAGTTAATCATTTCCATGTTTACTGCGTCATTAGTTGTAGTAATAATAAAGCTTTCACTATATTATCTTCAATTGACTTTCACTTCAGTAAAAGTTGTTTTCTATACCCAATTTTGAAATCTTTTGAACTTAACTTACATTACTTATAATTTTTTTTTTCTTCCTAAGACTCAATTAGACTACGCGCTTTTTAATAAAACTTCTCTTTCATTAGAAATTCTTGGATTCTAAATTCAATTTGATGAAATGATGATGATCATTTAAAAAATTTCTANTTCTCTTTCATTAGAAATTCTTGGATTCTAAATTCAATTTGATGAAATGATGATGATCATTTAAAAAATTTCTAATAAGATAGTTATTTACCTGAAACTTCGTCGTAGTTTATTTGACCTCATCAGAAAATGACAAAGACATTATGAGACACGTGACGCAGAGAGAATGTACATTTCGTGTTAGACCACTTTTCTCTATTGTTTTATTTTCAAATGGTATGAAAATGCGTTTAAACTTTTCTGGAACTTCTTTCCCATCATTCCGTGTTACNTTTGTTTTATTTTCAAATGGTATGAAAATGCGTTTAAACTTTTCTGGAACTTCTTTCCCATCATTCCGTGTTACCCCTAAGTTAAAACCAAACAACAATTTACTTATTTAAATAAACAATGCTCCTTACTAAATTCATTATTAATTGCTCCAAGTTTACTAGCAATTTTCATTTCCAATCCAACTTCAGCATTTTATTCTACTACAATAGTTAACAAAAATTTTTTAAACTCTTTCCTTCACCACTTCAAATTTAAGGAAATTGATGGGAACGTAATAGTTAGTATTAAATAATGAAATTGACATTACTTTTCATTTCATTATTTAAATTCCGTGCTAGTTTTTAAAGAAACATGACGTTTATTGGGATTTAAAAATTCAGTCACTCCTGTATCATCACCCGACGCTGTCTTCGTTTTAAAATGTTACATTTTTTTTCCCAGAAAAACAAAAAAAAAATAATAATAAAGTAAATGAAATTGATTTGACTTCTTAACCTGTCCCTTTATCGAAAATGATCAATAAAATCTAATTTTTAGAAACTTAGTTGAATTTTTTATTTCCAAGCAAAGTTTGATTTTGAAGCAAGCAGCTATACGACGTCGAGGGAGGAGCTGCTAGCTTCATGATAAAACTTTTTCATTTAATTACCTTCTTGTCATCATGTTTCTTTTTTGTTGTTCCAGGTATCACAGGTGCTGGATGAGTGATGATAATTACTGTGACCATGTGATTCAAAAGTATTGTTTAAATTCTATTCTTGGACGACCAGAATGACCCAGCGACATCAATTTCATCTCCGTTGGAGTAACTATGGTCAAAATCTGGCCAACTCTTTTGTAAGACTTTTTGAATCTGAAAGTCTCTCAGATGTGACACTCTTTTGTGAAGGTAATTACATACTATAAAATATTCTGAAAGAAATAGTTTTTGAGCTAGTCATTATATAGGTATGATAGCTATCGATGATGATGATTGATTAAATTTTAGATTCAATCTTACATGTTTTCTATTTCAGGTGAGAGTTATCGAGCACATCGAGTCGTGTTAGCAGCGAGTAGTGTGCATTTCCAAGAATTATTTGAACAGTGTTCCACGGCACAGAACCTTGTTGTCATTTTGGATGGAACGCTAGCTGCTAATCTCAGAGCTTTGCTCGAATTTATGTACAAAGGTGAAGTCTACATTGACGATGCCAACCTCAATACGTTTCTACAAACAGCCAAGAGGCTTCAGGCAAGTGACCTTGAATAATTAAAAATTGTTTATAAATTTTTGACCAACAATGGTGGATAACTTATTTTTTTTTGTATGTTTAGGTTAAGGGATTATCCCTATCGCAAAATGATTTGCATAGCATTTCCAGCGAAGTACCCGATGAAAGACAAGAAGGGAAAATCCATTCCTTTTCTTCAACTTCCGGTACTTCACAAGATACAATTCTAGCTCAAGCCTTAGGGCCATTGTTGATTCCTCAGCAACAATCACAGCAGCAACAGTCAACGCATCATAATGTACCCTTACAGAACAAAAATACAAATTCTGTCCAGTCACCACCTACCTCATTCTCATCTCCGTCTCCGTCCCGGACATCTCCGCCGAACCCTATGAACTCTATTGGTAACATTTTTTACAAAAAAAAAATTAATAATAAAACAAATTTTTTTTTAAATTTCAACAATATGCCTTTACCTCATTGTCGTTATTATTTCTAAGGGATGTACGGAGAGGATAAAATGAGGAAGAAGAATCGACTTCCGTCTCCTAGACATCCAAGTCCAAATGGAGCTTTAGAAGGCATGGAGTATACGGGACTTCATCATCCTATCAGACCCTCGGCACCGCTCCCTGCACCTTCACCAACAATGAATCCTAGAATCATGGATATGGATCAGAGAGAAAGGTCAATGACCAGAGATAACACGCATGCGCGTGTAAATTTTATCTCAAAAAATCAATCAATGTTTTATAATTCCTCTTACAGACAGAATATGGTGCCAGGAAGTTTCGCATCGTTTGGTTCTCATTATTCCCCGTCCGTACCAGTGCCAGTTCCATCAGGTGTACCTCCAGCGGTATCACTTCAACAATCACAGTCACATCAACACCAACAACATCAAGTCCAACAACAGACGATTGTCATCACTGAGAATCCAAACTTACGTAAGATGCGTAGTGCGAGTACAGAAAATACGATGCCAGAAGGTATAAACTCCAAAATCAATGTTGTTTCCTCTGCTAAAAAGAAAACTTACAGTACTTAATTTTTTAATTTCAGATCTCAGCATCAAATTAGAAGTTGGGCGTGATGATGAAATGGTAACTTTGGGACTAAGTGGGAAACAGCGATCATTTTCAATGGATCTGTCACCATCGGAAGCACCATTTGGTACGTTAGGAGGATCCGGTGGACCGCCAAATATTTGGCCACTCCCCTCACCATCATCCATTTCCGCCCAACACTTGCAACAACATGACCTCAATCTCAACCATACGCAGACAACTGCTGATGGTACCTTACGTAGAGAAAATATACAAATTACAAAAAAAATTACATTTTAGTCAATTTTGCTAAAAAAATTTTTTTTTTGTTTTGTAAACAACTTTAGGTAAAAAATTGAAGTGTCCATTCTGTGAGCGCTTGTATGGCTACGAGACAAATTTGAGAGCTCACATTCGTCAGCGTCATCAAGGAATTCGTGTCCCTTGTCCATTTTGTACTCGGACATTTACAAGGAACAACACAGTTCGACGTCATGTTGCTCGTGAACACCGTGCTCTCTTGGGTGGGGTTGGTGGGACTGGTGGGGTTGGTGGTGTAAGACCGTTTCCACATATGCCACAAGGCGGTGAGTCTGCTGGACCACCATTTTGTAGTCCACCAAGAACAGGTGGTGGTAATAATGGTGCATCAGGAAATAGTCCAAATCAAGCAAGTCCAAATACATCGACAAGTACGTCAATTGGTGGGAATACAAGTGGAGGTCATATGGTTACTAGTGGTGGCGGCTCAATGGGAATGAATATGGTTGGTGGAGGAGGACATGGACCAATGGGATCAATCATGTCAGGTCATAGTCCTCCTTTGAACAACAGTGGTGTCAATGTCAACAGACCTAGTTCTCGTAGTAGTACGAGTGGAGGGAAAGGGATGGACTGACATCTAGCTTTGCTCCATACAAAATGGGCCTCTTTTGTTCAATCAAGAACTATGTACAACAATTATAATCATTTGACCTAAAACGGTCAAATGAAAGTCATCAAAATTATATAAATGTTTTAAAAAAACATGAAAAGGGAAAATAGGCCTGATTTTAAAACAAAAAGGGAAAACAAAAATACTACTGGTAATCAAATATTGTAAAATTCACAAAGGCCAAGTATCGAATCTGGTTTAGACTCCAGAAAAAAAAAACAAAAAAAAAACAACAAGACCTCTTGCAATGCTAAACTTAAACTTATTCAGTATGTATTTTAAGGAATTAACACGGGTAACTTTAAGACAACATGAGTCTCACCTTTGACCTTGTAAGAATGAGGTTTAGGAAATGAAAATAGAAACAAAAAAAAAATCATAGTGAAATGTCTATGAATTCCTAAAAAAAAAGTTATAATTTATAAACGGACAGACCTCAGGGGAAAGTCATATTACTCATATTGACGAAAGTTGACTTTTCTTGAATCTTGACCAGAAAAATTATAATCATTATCGTTAAAAAAATAATTTTTTTTAAATATTACACTCCGTTCGCTCAACTTGTGTTCATCACTTTTTGATAAATACAGCATTTGAAGAGGTGAATATCAACAAAAAAACAACAAAACAATTAGATTTATAAAACCAAAAGTGTAAAGGCTAGTTAAGAAATTGGTGATTTTCTCCAATTTTCTCTTTAGGCCAGAATCACTTTTTATTCCCCCTCACCCCATTTAACATCTAAAATATAATCAAAACAAAATTTTATTTTTTGATGAGAAAGGCATTCTGTTTTTGAAAAAAAAAAAAGAAATCATTTGTGTATATCTCCTACACTTTTTAAAATTACTCTGGAAAATAATTGCCGATGATTTTTACATGTTTAAATAAGTATGTAATTGAGTCATAAGTAAAAATTTAAGTATAATCTGTCTTGATTGGGTGCTAAATATTATATTAGATANAGAAATCATTTGTGTATATCTCCTACACTTTTTAAAATTACTCTGGAAAATAATTGCCGATGATTTTTACATGTTTAAATAGTATGTAATTGAGTCATAAGTAAAAATTTAAGTATAATCTGTCTTGATTGGGTGCTAAATATTATATTAGATATAATAACAATCTAATTTGAATTTTCACTATTATCTAATATCCCTACCCTGATTTCTTTTTTTAAATTTAAATTGAAATGCTCATAATTCTACTGGTCAGATTTTTGTTTGTTAAATACCCCAAACTATCACTATTACTTACAGGCTTCTATTATTGAGTCAAATTTGATACGCTCAAATTCATTTGCCTGGGTGTCATTGCAAATTTTATTATTGCAATTTGGCCTGTTCCCATATGTAACAATAATCAATATAGTACAATTAGTCAGTAACTCTGGAGTACACAGTTAAAGAAGCCATAAGAAAAACAAAAAAAATCAAACAGTCTTTTTTTTTTTTAGTCGGATCAATTAATTGGTCAAGAATATAATAGAAAAAATCTCTGTCACTTACCTTGCGTCACCTTCCCTCACAAAATGCACAGTAATACACACAAAAGTTATTATAACTATTTTAAACAGGTAAATAATTAATTAAATCTTTCGATTTCTTTTTTTGTAACATAAGAAGAGACAACTTCCAAAATGAAATAATATTCTCTACAACGGGTTTTCTGCAATAGAAATTAATTTTAAAGAGTTACAGTATTACATAATAATTTAATTAGTAGTAGTATTGCGATTTCTTTAGTAAAAAAAAATCGCTGCTCAGTACACTACAACATAACTAAACTACTATTTCAAAATTTTTAAATTGTGAGTGAAACTTTTTCATACGGGTTACAAATGAAAGTGACGTCCAACATGACCTCTAATGCCTCAAAGGTCAAGTGACTATATTATGCAAAAAAAAAACACCTTAATTCTGTAACGCAAAAGTGACGCAAAGTAAAGGCGGCAGAGATTATATAAATTTTTTATTTTATTTTTTATTAATTTAATCAATTTTATTTTATTTTTCTTCCAATTAATTGTGTCCGTTATATAACAATAAGATTCAATCTAACGAAAACCAAAATTCACAATCTTTTTAACATTAAGGATCATGGGGTTACTTATAGTATATCGATGATGATAGAAAGTGCGCGAATTTTGTTTTCGTATTGAATCTCATTGTACTTAAATCACTTTTTAAGCCTTTTACCCCCCAAAATAAATACATCCTCACATGTATCCTCTTCCTTGTACAACACAAATTAAACAACTCAGGGATTAATTATTAAGAATTTTAGTGCTTAAAACCTATTACTATTGGCGTCAGCTTAATACTTTTAGTTAATTATTAGATTTAATAAATTGTCGTCTTTAATTAAAAAGCTTAGAAAAAATTGGTAGTTTAAATACCCTCCTCCATTAGTTTGTTGAAAAAAAAAGAACATAATTTCAAAGTACGACAATTAACCATAGTACAAAAATATCTCAGAGAAGTAAAGGTGAAAAATATTAGTTAAAACTAGTTTATTATAAGGAAGTTTAATCAAGTTATAAAATTAAATTAATAACTCTTATTTTGAAGAAAATCCTACAGAAAGCTTTATGATTAATTATTAAAAGAAAATCCACAGTTTGATGTCCCCTATCACTTTTTAAGGTCAATAATTAATAATTATCATCATTGTTGTATAGAAATAATAACCTGTTGTTACTTATAATTAATAATTGTTAAGTTATAAAATTTTTTTTTTTTTTTTTTTTTTTTTTTTATGAGACTATTATTTTGTTGCTAAGAAATTAAATTTAAATTTTGATTTTCCATGGGGCAGTGGGTTTATCATTGAGCGAGATCATGAATTCGGGTACTCGTAAATTAGCAAAATACCTGAAATTAATTTAATTACTATTGTTGTTTTTTTTAAGTTTGGTCTTCATGTTTGTTGATTTTTTGAAGAATCTCTTAACACATTGCCTCCACAGCAATTTTTACTAAGGGAGAAAGTAAAAAGAGAAAGTTAAAAAAAATTTTTTTTTTTGTTCCTTAATTAAAAATTCCAAATAATGTTTGTGACAGAATTTGCTTGCCCTGTGTTGTAACATAATAACTAATTGTTAAGTTGTTAAAAAATTTCTTTATTCTGTGTTTGTTATTTTAAAAATTTGCTTAAGATCATTTATTTGTATATTTAAATAATTTAGTGGGTTTAAAATTAGTCTACTTGTAGTGCTNAAGAATCTCTTAACACATTGCCTCCACAGCAATTTTTACTAAGGGAGAAAGTAAAAAGAGAAAGTTAAAAAAAAATTTTTTTTTTGTTCCTTAATTAAAAATTCCAAATAACGTTTGTGACAGAATTTGCTTGCCCTGTGTTGTAACATAATGACTAATTGTTAAGTTGTTAAAAAATTTCTTTATTCTGTGTTTGTTATTTTAGAAATTTGCTTAAGATCATTTATTTGTATATTTAAATAATTTAGTGGGTTTAAAATTAGTCTACTTGTAGTGCTNCCCCTCCCCCCTTCTTCATTGATTCACTCAGCAGGATCTGAGTTTCTTATTATTTTCATAAACAATGAAAATGATAAATTTAATTGTTAGTCTAATAGCCGTTGAGAATCATAACCAAATCTACCTCATATTGTTTTAGTTTACTAAAACAATTTTTTACAGTCATTAGTTTCTGTAAAAGCAACCATTGCCGTCATTTATTACCAAAAGATTATTAAGCAGCAGGATAAGTACGCCGTTTATTAAATTTCCCTCTTTTTTCTTTTCTTCGCTAAATTGGGATATAAAATTGCACACCGGAGACTTATGTAAAAAAAAAAAAAAAATTATATAATAAGAATAATCATTATTAGTCAGTAATATTATTTAACCTCACACTGTTGATATAAAGTTTATTTAATTAGGCTCTACCTTGACCTGAATTGATTGGTATTTACAATTCCTGTGTCATTTTTCAACAGACCTTGAATGTGATTCACCAATTTATTTTAATGGAACCGAGTACCTTGTTTTAATCTGTTATTAACTTAACCACATTAAATTCCGCTCCAGGTGAGTTACAAAGAGGAAAAGAAAAAAATTGTACAGGTTTTTAGCTCAGGTTTAAATTAAATGTCAATTAATTTAATTCCGGCTGTGATCCCAAGAAGATCATCATAAGAAATTAAAAATTATTAAGCAGTAATGCCGGTTCATTAGCTCCTGTTTAAATTGTTTAAATTAAATTTATTTTACAGTGACCAGAGTTGTACCTTAAATCTAAACAATCCGAGTAACCCTGTGATTTTTATTTTATCCAAAAAAAAGTCAAAGGTTTTAATTTTGACAACCTCTATTATTCCGTTTTCAACATTTTAATTGTATCCACAGTTAAGACATGAGTAGAATATAATTATGATTCTTGAATCAGTAGTTACTTCAACCATCAATGATTCTTTTGTTCTGTCAGTTTATGTCAGAAAGAATTGAACGAATCAGAAAGAAAATTATAATTTATGTAAAGAATTCGGTGCTTGAAATGTTGATGGGAAATATTAAGTAAAAATGGTTAAAATTAGAATATTGAGATATTATTATTAATTTGATGTTTACATAATTTTAGCAAAGAAATTTGAGGGGTCTCTAACTTTTGTGATTGTTAATTGGATTACCTTAATAATTCTTGCTGTGAAGAAGAAGTTGGAATTTTAAAAGTGAAAGTGGTATGCGCGCACCTGTGTTTGGAAACTTAAAATGTGGTGTTTGTTACGTAATATGTAAAAAAAAAAAATTATATAAATATCATTTTAATTATTGGTTATTATTATTATTACTAATGAATGGTAAATCTTGTTAAAAATTATGCTAAAACGGAGTGGGTTTCTGTACATAAACTTTATAAAAGTTGGAGAATGTTGTTTGGATTTGGAAGGTGATGGGAATAATTATGGAGTGGAGTCATTTTAGATTCAATTATCAATAATTTATTCTTATTTGGAAATGGTTTAAGTTTTTAAGATTTAATTAATAATTATTCTTACTTATGTTTTCCGATTCTTCTGGTTTCAATTTATTGTTGAAGTCCTTATAATTTAAGAGTTGACCCTTGACACCTCCCCATGTCATATTTGTATTTTATTTATGTAAAATCGGAGATAAACAGTCGAACGATACTAGTCAGTAATTGTTAATTAAACTCTTTGGTCACTCCATTTAAAAATTACTTTTAAATTTCGTGTCGGGAAGCAAGGATTGGTGTGATTTTTACAACAAATGGCGCAAATCAAAATGAATTTAAAAAAAGAGCANTTACTTTTAAATTTCGTGTCGGGAAGCAAGGATTGGTGTGATTTTTACAACAAATGGCGCAAATCAAAATGAATTAAAAAAAAAGAGCGGGAATTTTAAACATAATTTTTTTTTAAATTCATTTCATGCCATTCAAGTTGTAAAATTAATCAAAATCTTTGGTTGGTTGAAGAAGTAAGGAAAGATAAAATTTTTAATTTGACAAAAAAAAAATGGAAAGTTAATTAATTTTGGAGTTAGGGTTTTATTTACATTACATCAACATTTATTTAATCTCCAAAAGATCATCATACTTGTGTGTTCCAAAATAATAACACTCCGAACTCCGGAAATAAACCTTTACAACTCTCTGTGTAATTTTTAATTATTTAAACTTTTTGTTGATTTTTGGTCTAAAGTTTTATTTAAGTTTGAGTTTGGTGTTAAATTTTTATTACCGATGAACTTACTGCTAAACCATTGAGAAGGTAATTAATTTAATTTAATTACCAATTGAAGACTTGGGTATAAAATTTTACGACTCCCTGTTCTCCAATTTCAACACCCTGTGTCAAAAAGTACAAAAAAAAAAAATTTTTTTTTTCTCTCATAATTTCTATAAAGTGCAGTTTTCTTCGTGTGAAAGTAAAAATTTCAATTTATTATTTTATTTTATCCATTACTTTCCACGATTTGGTGCTAAATTCAGGTATTTTACTACATCTTCTAATTTCCGCGTGTCTAACCAATCTAATCTAACAAATTTCAATAATTTTTTTTTAAATAATTATCCGTATATTATTATTGATGTTTTCTGATTTTTATTTGAATGTTATGTTTTAATACTTTATAATTAACTTAAAAAGACAAATCATTATTGTAAATTCTGTGTAGTAATTTCCTACTTACTTATCCTATTAATTTGTTAAAAAAAAGACCCCGAAATACAAGAGCTTACAATAGTCAAAAGAATCATTTTTCATGACTTATGCAAAGCGCTAAATGTCGGTCTGTATGCGAAGCGAAGTTAATTAATATTTTTTTTTTTCAAAATTTTTGTAAATTTGTACAAATTTAATTTGCACAAATTGAAAAATTTCGGCACAGTTTCTCCTCCAATAAAATCTTAAATGGGGACGATAAAATGTTTAGGATTATATAATTTTGCAAATGCGATGAAAGTAACTATTAAAAGGCTATCGCTATTANTATTAATTTGTTAAAAAAAAGACCCCGAAATACAAGAGCTTACAATAGTCAAAAGAATCATTTTTCATGACTTATGCAAAGCGCTAAATGTCGGTCTGTATGCGAAGCGAAGTTAATTAATATTTTTTTTTTTCAAAATTTTTGTAAATTTGTACAAATTTAATTTGCACAAATTGAAAAATTTCGGCACAGTTTCTCCTCCAATAAAATCTTAAATGGGGACGACAAAATGTTTAGGATTATATAATTTTGCAAATGCGATGAAAGTAACTATTAAAAGGCTATCGCTATTGCTGTCGCTTTGCAGTAAATCCTAATTTGGTTGAAGTTCAAACATCAAGCGCACTATGCATCATCTTAGCATATTGTAAGGTTTAATGAGGTAATCATTCATCGGTGTATATTAAATTTAGTACCTAATGACTCCTAGTTATATGTTATACCTGTTAAGTTGTAACAATTACAAAAATATTACCAGTAAAATAAAATCTAAGTCTAAATCGTTAAATTTTTAACTCATTTTCATTTTCATTTTCATCTGGAGTTCAGTTTTTAGCCAGTTGTGTCCAACTCTCATCGCTACTTTCTAACTAAGATAAATAACTAACTTGGTATACTACGACAAAAATTGTCGAACCAAATGCACCTAATAATTTTGCATGATTTTATTTAACTAACTTCTAATTCGCAATTTGTAACACGAAGTAGAAAATTCGTCACTGACAAGTTAGTGAAAGAATACCGATCTCTTAAGTAGTTAGAGCTTTTTGAATTTTTTTTTCACTCCCTGTTTCACAAACCTCACCTATAAATACTTGAAATGCACCCAAATCATGAACAATCCGTCGACGGGATGCTGAATAGAAAATATATGTTCAATCTTTCCTAAATCGTGCCAGTATGCTGAAAATCCATTTTAGCAACTCAAATTCCAAATTTTTTCATCGGTCCAGATCATACCGTAATGACCAAAGCCAAAGAACAAAAAAAATCACTACTGACAGCTGATGCATGCAGTTTACTAACGGAAAAAGGAATGTATTAAAATTTTTGTTCTTTCGCTTTGGTCACATCGGTATTTTTCCATATTATCTACACGGGATATGTTTTCTCTTTCCCAGTCCAGGTTTTTCGTTTGTTTATGGAGTTCAGGGGTGGTTTCTTAAGACTTTTTCTGTCCTTAAGATTTCCGATGAATTGAAAACGTTTCATATTGTCTGTGGACTGTCTGTGAGATCCAAGTCGTAACTTGATTTGGGCAGTTGTAATCGAATTATCGTTAGCTTCTCTCAGAATTCGACGTTCCTCTGAATTTGTGGGCTACGGATTTGGTGCGCACTTTCTCTTCTTCACGGTATTTACCATATGTTTAAGGCAATTTTGTACCGATTGCTTAGATTTAACAATAATTTAATGGATTTTGACATTTGAAAATTGATTCGGGGCCATATTACTTATTTGATCCTTTTGGAATTCGGAGTGCTTTCCCCCGACTGATTCTGGTTAAATTTTTAACCAATTAATACACTTACAACGCCAATAAAGATGTATTTACATAGCTATATTCTAACTTAGTAGTTAACTTACCAGTTTGGTAAAATTTATCGACTTAGTGATTAGTAATTCCAAATTTTCACCACCTCGGCTATTAATATTTTGCGCTTTCACTCGCCAATTTTTTATGTTCGCGCAAAAATCTCATAATCTACTCAGCCAAAAAAATTGAATTTTTGATATGTTATTTCTCATAACATTTGCCAAAACTCATGTTAATTTCACATTGATAGATTGCATACTTCAATACTTATCCCAAAAAACATCCACTCGGCTAATGATATTTTGACCACTGTATTTAAGCCCAATATGATTCGATTAATTCTAAACTTGTTCGAATCTGATTCGCTGCAAGATTTTGTTTAAACTTTTCCTGATTTCTTAAATTTTCTTAAATTCCTTAAAACTCTCATTCGGCACTGAATACTTAACGCCTGTTTACTCGCGAAGTAAAGTTTGACAAAATATAACTGGCTTTATTAGCAGCCTTAAGAATTATAACAATTTATACACTTATACCTTATAATTTATATACATATTTCCCTTTCTTAAGCATTCTTGCGTAAAGAATAATAAGAAATAAATTTTTAGTAACGTTAAATCAACCGTGAGACAAAGCTAAATTGAATTAATCGTAAGCACCTAAACCTAAACTACACTACAACAATTTACCATAAGTTTAACACAGTTCAATTATTGAGGCCACATAGTTATATTTTTGTTTTCTAAATAAAGTTATCGATTAGAAATTAGAACAGGAGGTAAGCTCCGTGAGTCCAGTGAGTACTAGTAGTCAATTTACTGATTGAATCGTTACTCTTATTGTCTTTATGGATCACACTGAATTACCGAATAGTGAAATTTCAAATTCATTGTCAACCATGAGGAATAATTGTTAAATCAAATGATAACGCATTTAGTAATTAGTAACAACCAACAGAGAGAATAACTTAACAAGTCAGCATCAGAACTCATGCAGTGCTGAATTTGATGAAGGCAATTAAATTTCAGTCTTGCTTTCGTATCCAGTCCTCTATTAGTTCATACAACTTTAAAATAGCGTAAGATACATTGGTCCAGATGAAAGTAAGACTGTCCTTGACAACTTTCCGAATACTTTCCGGTGACAAGACTCCACTGGAAATGAATAAGATAAGGCCATTAGTAGTTATTTGAAATTTAAAGCTCATACTTATGTACTTACACAAATACTTTTTCTTGCAAGAAACGAAAAATAAGGTTTCCGATCTCGTTCAAATAATTCCATAAAATTTTTCCATAATTGATTATTTCAGGAATGTAGACTTGGATCTAGAATTGTAGAATTTGATAAAATAATTAACACTTTCCATTAGAAAATTATAATTTTTAATTCAATTTTATTTTTTGACAATGGGTATAGTTCTTACTTGTTTATCTATGATTTGCAACATTGGTCGTATCCCTTCATAGATGTTCCAAAGAAGTTTTGAGCCAAGGTCAATGACTTTTCTAATGAACGAAATAAATATCTGTTAAATTATGAGAGTAGTAAGTTAAAAACGAATAAGATATCTTTATAGATACATCAACAACATACATTGCAATGTCACGAGAAAAATTGATGCCCAACATGGCTTCATCAAGTAATCCATAACTCTCAAGGAATTCCCCAGTTTGACTTTCTGAAAAGTGAGAATAATTGCAATAAATTAAAAACTTTTATGGTACTTACAACAAAAATTTCAATAACCGCTCGCTCACT
Organism: Holacanthella duospinosa; assembly: GCA_002738285.1. NCBI lineage: Eukaryota > Metazoa > Arthropoda > Collembola > Poduromorpha > Neanuridae > Holacanthella > Holacanthella duospinosa. The sequence continues at coordinate 290,921 of NIPM01000020.1, read as the reverse complement.
TGCAAAAGCCCCTTTTCCATTTTCAGTTACATCCAAATAAAAAATGCCACCGAGTAACAGTAAAATGACGAGACATCCCATTTTCCAAGAGAAACGTTTTCGAGAAGCTTCAATTTTTTTGAATCCTGTTTGAAGTTTCTAAAAAAAAATAGTAATAATTTTTAAGTAATTAAGAAACATTAGGTAGCAGGAACAGCAGTTTCACATCAAATTACACACTGAATGAGAGTGGAATTCGTTGCCACTGATTTTTTAACCAGGGTAATAAGGAGAGTTACGTTCTTTGCAAAATGATTTACGTTCCACAGGATGATTTTAGAAAGAATTGGTCCAATTTAAGACAAAATTGTTTGTGCCTTTTGTGAATATTTTGAACATTTTGTAACTTGCCAATTTTTAGAAAACAAAGATTGAATTGGGCTGACTGCCAATAGTGATATAATCACCCTAGTAACTCACCGTGTGGGTTAAAATTATACGCACACAGAAAGAAGGAAAGCATACTAATACTACTAACATAAGCTCTTGTTTAGTACCTTTGCTATGCGAATAAGATCCGGAGTTTTAACAGCTGCTTCAGCAAATTCGTCTGTCTGGATGAGGTCGGATTCTAATTTTTTTCCGTATTGAATATCTCCCGGATGCTTTGCTGTTAGGATGAATATTGATATAACATGATGATAATGTATAGATTAGTAATAAACTAAACAACCAATGAAGCTTACATAGGTAGTTAAGCAAGATTGCACTTTCCTTTAGATTATTATGAAACTCTACTCTCCACTTGTCCACAAGTGAAGAATCATTTGCTAAGCATCCGTGAAGGACTTCAAATACCTATTTTAAAATTTCAATTTTAAAATGATAATTTAAAAGCAGAGATAATACTAAAAGTTATATAATACTTCTTGACCATAGGCAGACAATGGCATAAAGGTTTTCTCTCCAAGTTTTCCAAGGAATCTGAAGAAGAGTATTTCTGCATCATCACGAAGATTTGCCAGTGCTAAATTCTATAAGATAAAAGAAACTGAAATGAATTGAATACTTTTGAAAAACATGTTTTTTTTACTTACTCGGATTTTAGGATAAAAATTTTCAAAATCACGACGCTTCTTTGGATCAAAACAAATTTCAAAGAAATCCTCAAATTCATCCGGCTCGACTACGTTATCACCGGACATAACGGAGGAGTCTGCGAGTGTTGAGAGAACACTGAGAACAAAATTTTTATAATGCTTGAAAGAGTGAAACGGCAGAATGTGATCTGAAACTATTTTTAGAACATTGTCAGAGTAGAGAGAAGCTTGTGCTGAAATCCAGAGGATACAAATCCCGACTTCTTTCCGATTTCCATAAGATTCCATGAGCTCTGACAAAGTCTTTGATTTTCTTATTGGGAGTTCAGGATCAATCTTACACATCTCACGCAGAAAAAGTAGATAACCCCAGGCCGCATCACCTAATTTTTGAGAAAATAAAGTAAACTATGATTCAATGGATTTCAAATTGATATATACGGGAATGACGATCATTTTATAACTGACCTCGGAGCAAGAGTGTTGGCAAAGAAGCAATCAAAGAAGAGAACGAAAGGCCAATGACATCTACATCTTCTCGCGATGCCGCTGTTTGTGTAATGATATAGTGAATAATAGACTCTATCCCTTTGGGAATGTTGGGAAAACTTAGATTATTTGGCCATTGTGAAGAATCTGGAGTTTGGACTTGATGTAGAGTCGTGTTGAGAGCATCTGCTGAGTATTTTATCCAAGAAAGATAAACGTCGCCGATTGAGCCAGCGTTAATTAATTCATCGTAAAAACTCTTTAGTTGTTCAGGTGGGACCTATTAAGAAAGGAAATAACAAAAATAGATTATTTTGAACATCCTCAGGCAGGATTTAGGCACCTGGTGCTGGTTGTAACATCCATTTTTCGGTTTAGTTAGCTCATTTAGTTTTAGATGCTACAATGGGGATGTAATAATCAACACTATTTGCCTAAATCTAGCCCATCCTCATATAAAAGTAGTTTAGGATACTTATTTACATTTTTTAAAGCAGACTCCAAGTCTCGAGGTTTGGTTTCTTTAGGTTTCACAATTTGTTGTTTCGACACTTGTTTCTTAGGTTTTGCAGCCTCTTGTTTCGGAGCAGGTGCAGCCTTTAATACTGAAATGAAGTGTTGAATCACTCTCTTTAATTAGGAATAATTATTACAAAATAAATAAGTCTAAAGATTAAGTTACGAGTTTCGTCGAACTCGTCATCTGATCCTGGTAGCTTAGCCACCTTACTATCCCGTGGGCCAATATGCTTCTTCCGTTTGACAGACTTCTGACTAGTTCCAGTGACAACGGCTACTGGTTTTGCCACAGGTTTCACTTGACCATTCTCTGGACGAGGTTTCCTAGGCCTTCCGCTCCCAACAACGACTTCCCACTTATCCGACATCCCTGGTCTAAAAATTTCTTAAAAAGTATTTACAATGTTCCTCATTTTGCAAACAGTAATAAAAACGATAATTCAAGCAAGAGAGAAGTAAATGCAATAGATTAAAATGTAAAGACACCCATTTATTTATTTAAAATTATTTAAATATGAAACACATTCATTGAAATTGTGCTGCATTAACCGTTAACCCAGCACTTTACTACTCTTCCCCAAACAATTTTGTCATAACTTGGAACTTAGAATGAGCAATAACCAAAAGTGGTTATTAACGACAGCGACACCAGAACTTTATGTATATAAGATTATGCAGTTGTGATACGATGATCGTCTTCTGGGATGAAAATGTAAAAGAAAAAGTATTTTTAACTGAAATTATTACACAGTCGTACTACTGGCACCGGCAATCAGCAACCTGACTTTATCAGCAGCTAGCGACAAATCAGTCTTTCAGCTTAAGCCAAGGCTTGAATGAACGTAAACAGTTAATGCCTAAGTGTTAAACAAAACAACAATAGTTTTAACTTACATGGTAGTAGTGGTAAAGGTGGTATTCTGTAAAAAGTTGAAGCAAACCTTGCTGAATGTCAATTCTGTCAACAAGACGTAAGAGGAATTAATTCCAACTAAATTACAAGACGCAACTTTGACAGCTGTCTGCTTTGTCTTACCTAAAGTAACTACCAGAGTAATTCGTGTATGGCCTTTAATCTACTTCTTAACTGTCCGCGTACCGTGTTACCTCTCACATTAACATCAACATACGCTCAGGTTTAACATAATGTTCATGTCAACACCAACTCCTGTACTGACTATACTGTGTTGAGTTGACGTGACGTGTGACGTGTCCCGCAAGCCGCAACAAGGAATAACTAATTCAAATTTAAAAAATCCCGCAATTAAATCCAAAAACAGGAGTGAAAATTGATAAATATAGCTGGGGGCCTCACAACATTGAAATTTAGTGAACCATGCACAAATTACATGCACCAAGGTTAATTATTATTATTGTTAACTCAGTAACAGGTTAATTAGCAAATAAACGTGTACCAATATTTTGAGAATATATTAGTCTACAAAGCTCATAATTTTGTTCACTCCATCAACCAATGATTAGTTTGTTGTCCAATGAAAACTCAAGTTCATTTTGTTGGACGCCTAATTAAAATGAAACCATACTTCATTACTTTGTAATAATTTTAAAATTCCGGCGGCAATAATATGAAATTTTTTTTCATTTTCTATCAGCTATGATCAGGACGTTGCAGATGACGTCTCGGGACGTCATGTATGACGTCCTTTGATAGCGGTAATACGACGTCCTTGAACATGATTTCATGTATTCCGTGTCCGAGCGAGCGGCGGCTCTTCGAACAGTATGATTCTAGTTAGGGGTTGGGACGGCATATCTGACGTCCACACTGTTGCCGTTGTTGACTACATTAAAATTAATTACCAGATTGTCTCAGATTTGTTTATAGTTTCAAATCTAATAACACCAAACATTATAATTATATAAGAGACTACTAAAAACCTAACAAGATACTAAAAAAATAATTAATTGTTTTGAATAAATGGATTACATGAAAAAAATTTTTATACTAAAATAGCATTTGTTAATATTGTGACGGTTTAGCTTACCTTTTTCCGCTAAACCGTTCCTCTATCTTCAATTAAGTTATTCAAAAACTTTCCTATGTTTAAATCAATTAATTAAAGTAGAAAAAAGAGGAAACTTTAACTTAAACTTTAAGTTAAAATAAACAAAAGAAAAACTGAAAAATTAACTTTCGAATTGGAGCTTCTCCCGCTCCAATTCCTCTCACCTATTTGGCCGACTACTGACCAACAACCAAAAAGCCGACAAAATAAAAACTCAAACTCAAATTGCTTTTTTTGCAATAATTATTACTTTTATTTTAAACAATTAAACGTTATTGTTTTAAAAACAAAAGTCCTCTTCAAGCCCGGACGGATCGGCGTTCCTTCCCAGTGAAGCTGGTAAGGAATACTGGACAACTGGTAACTCACAGAGACATGACTATATATACAGAAAATTTGTATCAATGCGAACCACAAAGTAACCACTATTCTAAGACAAAGAATAATAATAATAATAGAAATTTTCTCTTTTCTTTCATAATTAAACTAACTACTACAAATAATTTTAACATAATGAAAATTAACATAATACAAACTAATTTTTTGTAAGACGTAACAATATTATATCGGCTTCATATTCTTACCTCGTTGTGGAAAGTTTAATTCCAAACAGAAAAGTTCAGAACGGTTTTTCAATTTAAATAAACCTCATAACGAAGGTTATGATGAGAATTAAATGTTTACAACAACAAAACTTATCTATAGTGTTAGTTTATCAAATGAAATTACTTTTACTTACATTTTGAAGTTACTTTCATTTTACACAGTGTTGCCTATGTGCGGACGTCATGTTGCGTCATCATATATCCGGGAGTCATCTATGACAATCGGGGATGTCATATATAACGTCCCATTTCTATTTTTGCAATAACTTCTGAAGTAAATGTTAAATTTTTAATGTCAAGACTTGTCTCCAAAGAAATTGTAACGCCTGATGCAAACTTTCTCATTGCGTTGACAGCGAATATTTTTTGCGATTTCTGTTGTTGTTGTTCAACATCACCTGAATTTAAACTTTCCCTTACGCCCGTTGTACACCTAAACTCTAAGCTGTTCTTCCTCCGAATTATTCTTCTGAGGATGTTTAAAATTTCAATTTACACCTAACGTCACTGTAACTCTATGGTTGCTCGGTGATGAGTCGAGTGATATTTCACTTTAGAGAATCAATTTACAGTTGCCGTAACGCCTCATTTCTTCTAACTTCAACAAAGTTGGTAGCCAACGGCTACCAACATTGATAGAAAACCAATTTCAATTCTTTCAATTAATTTCTTTACGTTTGTGGAAATTTAAAGTTTCAAAATGTCTAACTAGGGGGAGATGGAGGGAAAGTTAATTGATTTGGTGAAAGTCAATCCATGTTTGCATGATAAGAGTGACAAGGACTACAAGATCAATGTTATACGGGAGTCTAAGTGGCGCGAAATTGGGTCTTCGCTTGGGGAAAATGGTAAGTAGTCATTTATTATTAAATAATTTTAAACTCTGATTTCTCATTCATAATATAATTTTGAATTTAGCTGTAATGATTNTCTGATTTCTCATTCATAATATAATTTTGAATTTAGCTGTAATGATTAAAAAAAATGGAACGCTCTAAAAACTCAGTTTATGGCACATGTTCGAAGGTTAAAGATGCATACAGGGAGTCAAGGAGGTCATCGACATTTCTTCAGACATTAGAAAGCCATGGCGTTTTTGAACGATGCTGCAGAACTAAATCAAAGGTGTCAAAAATATAATTTGCTTTACATTTGGTTACTTAATTTGTCTTTACAGTACTATTTCAAACTTGGACAATGAGATTGGAAATGAGGATCTGTATGAAAACGCTGCAATATTCAATGGGCAAGAACTTTCAGAAATTGGAGGTGAGATTGCAGAAATTCCTACGGATTTTCCGAACGAGTCTTTCACCCCACGCTGTCGTGCGACTACCATTGGTCGTAAACACAAAAGTGCGACAAGTCGCCTAATGAGTCAGTTTGAGAAACAAGCTCTTAAACAAATCGGAAATGTTATGAAGGACGATGATGATGAGTATGATTTATATACCAAGGCCCTCGCCCCACAACTTCGAAAAATCGCAAACTTTAGTCAAATAAAATTCTTGGAGTTACAACGCGATATCAATAGTATGGTGAGTGAAGTAGAACTGAACAGCTTAGATTAAATCATGTTACTTTATTGTTACATTGCGGAATAATAATTTATTTAGTAGTATGGTAATAAAAAAGATGTCATGAGTTACTAAATCGTTAAAGAATGCAGTCGAGATTTTTATGAGTCGTATTGAACAGGTCTTTTAGAAACAAATTTGAAATTATTGTGGATATTTTACTAATAAGTGGTAAGAATTTTGAAATTACTGATTCAGAAAAAGTTGAAAAGAATTCGGAGGGTAATGACCCAAAAACCACTAATCATCCACAACTTTTGGATATCACTTCCAACTCTACCTGGTGCAGAGTCTTCGACAAAGTAAATAGGTATTGGTGTCGTACCTACAAGTTAATAAAAGTGAATAATTAATTAAAAATTTATAAACTAATCAAAACTTATAACTAACGAGACCTTATACTAACTTGTTGAAATATCTCTAGTGGACACTAAGTTTTATGATCGTGAATTACATATCTGGTAAGTTGGTTAAAAACTATACAATATTTATTTAGTTCTCAATAATAATGCAAAAGCAACAATGGAACTTTGTGAGCATTCATCATTATTCAAATTAAAAAAAAATCATAAATTAAGTTGAAATCTACAAAGGCTACTAATCAAATTTTACTATTTTAAATAGATGAGCATGCTACGAAAATGGAAGAATAAGATAATTTGAAAGCTAAATTTTCTAGAATACAAAAAGTTGAACCACCCTGTATATTTTATTTTTCTATACAATCATAAAGTATACTCACAACTTTGTTTCAGAAAACTCTAGTTGTATCGGCGGAAGCAAAATAGTTGCACATGCTAAATTGTTATATTGTAATCTACAAAATCTAAATCATTTTCAAATGTTTTATTTTTGCAAATTTTTAATTCTGCTTTCCAATTTCTAATCTAGAGGATATCAACGGATGAAGTTGAGAAAAATAGTAAAAAAAATTATTAATTATTCTGTACATTTATTGTGTAGTATTCTTTGTTCACATCTGAGTTAATTGTTTAAATTCGACTGTTTTGCCAAGGGAGGGTGCCATTAGTGTTGAAATAGGACATAAATTTTTCTCGCACCAACTTCGCAGAAATAGTGAAGTTATTGCTCAATTGATGTGATACAGATTCAAGACAGCCTTCCTCACGCCAATTTCCTGGACTGTCATTACCATCACTTGCGAGCGCATCAGGAGTGATTTTGTTTAAATCTTTTTTTNCACGCCAATTTCCTGGACTGTCATTACCATCACTTGCGAGCGCATCAGGAGTGATTTTGTTTAAATCTTTTTTTTATAATTAAATAATTATGAAGTGTGCGTTCGAATAAGAAAGCGAATTTCCCGCGTGATGAAATCAAAAAAAATTCAAAATTTATAGACAGTCAGACGTTTGCACCGCTGCTGACGGTTTATTATTCTGAAAATCTTTGCTTTTATAGTTTATTTTATTTGAAAGTGAGCAAAACCCTATAAAAATCATCGAAAACATTTTCAGTCAGGTAAAACACCGTAAATCGCGTATTTCGGACTCAAATTTGAAATAATCATACTGCTGATTAATTGTTATGTCGAAGTAAATCAACCTCCAGCTTATTGTAATTATCCCTAGGTATAAGCCCATTGCCTCCTAACAATTCAAACTA